>MU795304.1:0-30905 GCA_027886305.1 Lentinula aff. lateritia | reverse complement strand
AGGTATGTGTTTACTTAGTATTACCTATGACTACAATACTCAATATATCTCTGTCATTATCTTGGGACCAGTCTGTCCACGCTTCGCTCAGTTGCCCTGCTTCTACCGTTTACTCAGTTGCTGCGCACCGCTGCCCCGCTTAGTCACTCCGTCGCTGACGCTTTGTGACAAGATGACTCAAGATCCTAATCACAAACAGGGTCCTCAAACAATCAAGGAGCGTCTGGCCCTTGAGCATAATGTCCATTTGACAAGGTCAGTTTGTTCAATTAATCTGCTGCTTAATCAATATATATACTACATTACCCATAGAGAATTCATTGAAAATACGATGCGAGAAGAGGATCCTGAAGGATTCCAATCCCGTGATCCAACAGCAAAAAAAATCTCTTGAACAGTCCTTGTTTGCCTGGGACCTCATCAGGAATGGAGCAGTGATGGTCATGATAAATTAGCTGCAATTGGGTTCCCTATCTGGGGTGTACGGGATGTATGGTCAGGCAAGTGGCTCGGGCTTTGGGTTGTTCCCAACAACTGTTTAAAAGACACGATTGCATATCTTTACCTCAAGCTTGTTCATGAGTATGGAGGTGAGTCTCCGTATAAAAGGCTTTTGACAATATCTGATTGCCATTATCAGGAATTCCTATCCAGATGATGACTGATTGTGGTTCCGAGTTTGTCACAGTTTATGGCTTTGCAAATGCACTCAGGTGAGATTCCGAACTTTACAGTATCATATCCAATTTGCCTATATTAATATCTGTCTAGAGAGGAGTTTGCATCTGATCTTCCTATCAATATTTTCCCTGTTCACAAGTTCCTGCAAAGTATTCATAATATTACCATTGAGCATGGATGGTTACGTCTGCGTCTCGATTGGGGTGAAAATGTGAAGATTTTTTGGGATGCAGGAGCCAGAATATACAATGCCTCAGATCCGAAACATGAGTACAACTTTGTCCTCATATATCAACTCACCACAGTGTATATATAGTGCACTTGTACGGTGGCTTTGGCCCACCTTGATACAAGCTGAGCTTGAAAGTTTGAAAGACAGATTCAACAATCATCATGTCAGGACCGATAAGGGTAAATATCTGGCAAGTGGGGTGTCACCAAATATTGCCTTTTCACTGTATCGCAAATATCGAGGCGAGAACCGACTTCAGCATGTAGACCGGGGAGTAATAGCAAAGCTTATGGAAGATATTGGTGGTGAGGATTTGATCAGATTTGTTTCGGTCGATTATGCTGCGCATGCACAGCAGATCTATGACAATCTAGATTCTCCAAAGCTTTCTTTGTCCAACATTTGGGATGTATTTCAAGCCATGCTACCACATATATAATGATTATACGAACTTTTCGAGTTTGACTGTACAAAGTACTTTGTTGTCTGTACTAGAAAAGAAATTCATATATAAGCGAAGGACTGTCATGCCTTGACCACTACTAGACCAACCTAACACCAGCCCCACGATCATAGACCACACAAGGTCCTAACCCTTAGCCTTGGAACCATCTCCATACCTCCCCAGGAAGGTACATCTCTCCCGCAACCATCACTCCTATCACAACCTTCACAACTCGGCTGAACCTCCCTCGACATGCCTAATAACCACATCAGTACCCCCGAGACCTCCATCAACATACCCGAGACCTCCATCAACACACCTGGTAGACATGCAACTCTAGATCACAGCCGATTTGACAGTCAAGGTCCCTAATGTTCTCTTGTCCACTTCCTGTAGCTATATAAGTATCCTTCATAGCACAAATATCCCCAGCTTGGTATATTTTGAACACACACCCTTTACATAGGTCCAGTCCCTGTCCCTTTGTACCTGCTAACCTATACGGATTTCTCTTTACTCTCAGTTTCTCTATCTCAGTTTCTCTCTACTCTTGTCCTTTGTCTCTACGATTGTCTCGACGATCTAATATACACTTTTACTTCACGTCTAAGCAATCCGAGTGAGTCTCCGAGCTCCCTCGAACAGTACTAAAGCTCCCCAACACCTAAAGCCTTGGTGAGCTAACCTCCCCAAAACCTCCTCGAGCTCCCCCATTGCTCCACAAGCTTCGGGACCTCAATCTAGGTAACATCAAAGCTACTTCCTACGTCTAACTACGTGTCGCTTCTCCATTACAACCTCCCACACTCGAGGACGTCCACCCTCAAGTCCAGTCCCCGGGAACCTACCCTCCCGGGCGTATACCTTCTCAGGAGCTTACACACTCGAGATCCCTTTCCACTACGACCTATTCGATCTTACGTTGACGTTCTAGCGAGTACAACTCCTACTACACAACACTACTAGGTCCCATACTTCTACTTAACCTCCACATGCCTTAGGGACCTCCCCGGACCTTATAGGAACCCCGTCAAGAGTCATATCTCTTCATCTCAGCCACTACTAGGTCATTCCTGTCCTCGGTCGCGGTTCCCGTAGCTCCCTTCGAGCTCCAGCCTGCTCCTAGCACGCTACAACATAAACCCTTTCATACCAAATCCTACCTTAAGACCTATTCTGACCCAGGTCTTACAAGGACATCATAAGTGATCAAGGAGTCCCAAGTACACATATTCTGAATATAATGCTCATTGATCCATGATATATGTAAGTGAATGATGAGCGGACAAGTTTTCAACCTGTTCTTTCTGAAGACTAGTCAGCAGTAACTTGTGACATATGTTATTGCAATGATGCTCTTCACAAAACTTTTCAATTACTTCGTTCCCTTGATCCCACTCACCAGAATCACCAGTGGAGCTGTTGCAAACTCAGGCAACACCGAGCAAGATATAGACTAAGCACGTACCTGTGTGCTTGAGGATCAAACAGCGTGATGGAACGATCAGGCCCCACAACACCTACAAAGTCAAGCAATGAGCACAGGAAGCATGAAAATTCCATATATATATTACCTTGAATGTCTGCAAGCATAGATGTACGATTTGTCTCTTCAAGCACATGATGCACAAATGCATCGACAACTTCACCAATGTAATCAGTGTTGTCACCTGTCTGTGTATTGCCTGAGAATTTTTGCTCCGTGAAAACTCCCTTTGTTTGTAGAAGGGGTACAACAAGAAATGTATCGAACAACAGACTGCATTCTTCATTTGACTCGATAGCCATATCATCAATTGGCAGGGGCCTGGCTGCAAGGCATGAATCTATGGTGCCAATAAAGGCATTTTCCGCATTGTATTTGAGGTCTGTTAATGAATGGTGAGTAGTGAACAGCATTGGAACGGAGGACATGAACTTGGAAAAAATTAAAGACTTACCTGGCACCTTCACCTCAGCTGCCGATGCATGCAATTTGAAACTTTGTGCAAACCCATTTCCCTGGGTGAGTAAATCAAGTTCGGCATGGAGCCCAGTCTTATTCAGTTCATTGGATGAACCAACAGGCTTGTGCATGAACAGTGCAACTTGTTTACCCTCAACTCGTGCCTATGTAATACTTGAATGAATTCAATAGATGGTGAAAACTGAACAAGACGTACTGAAATGCAATATTTATACAAACCCTTGGAGATGTAACCACCATCAGCAGCACCAGCCTTGACATATTTGACCCATCCCTTCGGAACTTCAATCTCATGAGAGTCGGCTAGAATCTCAAAGTAAGTGTCACTGTTCGAAGACAAATGGCACACAGTTTTCCGGTAGGAGAATGTCTTGTAGTGAATTGCATAGTGAGCATGTGAGGCACGGTTCCACTGGCTACTATAACTTGTTCGTGGGCCAGAGCATTCAACCGGTACTGATAGTGGAGATGAAGGCCTAGTGCTATCTGCAATCACCAAATATTAACCACTTTGTTATGGGGTAAAAGGGAACACACCATTGATACTTGAATATTTTCGTTTTTTTGAGGTCATACATGAAGCCCTTGGTTCAATATAATTATCATCCTACAAAAAGTGATATATTAAAGCAGGTCCAGGTTCCGGCTTCGATAACTCACTGCATATGTCACTGGAACAACAATCTGTAGGCATAACTTCCTCTCTTCATGATCCGCTTTTGAAAGATGACCACCGCTGATAAGGACAGTGAATAATGATTCAAGGTTTCCTTGGAAGCTGAATTTTGCTTTGTCTATCAAGTACGATTTCTTTCCCAAAATCAAATTCAACATGCAGCTCGCACTACCACAGAAGAAATGCTACTGCTAAGCATAAGATAGTCAATGGTGAAATCAAGGACATACAATGAAAAATCATAAGTAGCGTTAGGGAAGGCACCAGAGTACGGGGACTGTAAAAAGTTTGTTTCGAGCTTTTCTGCAAGGTCCACTAAAGCAGCCTCAATAGGATCTGTGGCCGCATACGTATCAGTAAATGGTGGAAGTTGGCACTGAATATGTTGTCAGTTCAAGTAATACTCTGTGTGCTTGAATTCACAATTCACCTTTTGATGTTTCCCCTCAGAATCAATAAACATGAGGCTTAGCTCGACCTGGAACGTCAAACCTTTTGTGATTTTTTTCAATTGTGCCTTTCTATCATTGAGCGTTGCAGCTTTTACAAGATTTTGATTTTGCTTGAATTTGGCTGTCCTAAACAGTGTTCCGAAGCGGTTTTACTCCAAGTGTCAGCGTGTTTGGCAATATTTTCGGTAACTATGATAAGAATCAGCAGAGGCCCATTTCGGGTAGGTGATTCATACCTAAATGTGTATCTTCCTGATTAAGTCCAAGACGTGAGCATTTCCCACAGTAATTACCTGCAAGAAATGGGGAGTGTGCACTACAGTAGTGACACGCTGGCTGAAACTATCAAAAGATTGGATTCAAAATGCAACATATGAGGCAATGCACTACACACCTGTATCTGCTCTCTTTCAATCCTGGTCAGACCTTTAGCACAACTTTCTCCCTCTGTAAGCCCAGTGAATTCCTCTAAGCAACCAGCACAAGATGGCATCACAGAAGCGCAAGGATTGAGCACTGTCTAAACAGCTTTGCCATTTTATACCATTCTAATTCTACAATGGCAACAGTACATGTAAGGGAAAAATCTGGACAAACTGACTTCTGTTGAGTACCAGCAGTTGGAGGAAGGGATCTTACTCACTATTGCATTGTATCCAAGTAAGAGGGTCGACACTCATCCCAACTGTCAATGTGAGGACATGGAAGCAGGGAGGATCCAACTCCAATAAATTGCTCTGCACTACAAGAACACATCTTGTACAGTGGGCTATCCCATATCAGCTGACCATGTTGTTCTCTAGTGCTCATAACAGACACAGGTACAGAACAACGACATAGATCACAAAGAGAGAAGAGGAAGAGAGATGACTACACATGTCATGTACAACGGAATGGGAACGGGTGGCAAGAGTCTAGACAGCACTGCCTTAACAGATCTACAGAACTTCTCAAGTCTCGGCTCTCGACTTTAATCTCCAGACCAAAATTTCAACCTGAGCCTGCTCGGCAACCGTAGCACCATGGCCTTCAAACTCCGAATTTATTACTCTTGCCCGCTGCGCTGCGAATATCAAAGGGAGTCTACACAAACGTCCACTTCGCAATCCAATCACTCTCCAACACCTACTCGTCCTCCATTGTGCTCTAAATTTCAGCACTCCTTTCCACTGTGCAATTTGGGCCATTGCCCTACTCTGTTTCTGGGAATGTCATTGCCTCGGAGAACTGACAATTCCTTCCAAATCTGCCTTCGATCCTAAATTTCATGTTATCCGTTCAGGTGTTATCTCCGATTTCCTTCTCCAATCCTCAAGTACTTGTATTAAATTCCATATTCCTTGGACTAAATCAACAAAGGAACTCGGCACAGACATTGTCGCTTCCAGCCAATCAAACACTTTATGTCTATGCATAGCTTTTGAATGACATTGGAGGATGAACACCGCTGTCCCTGATGGCTTTTCATTATTCAGTTATATTGATGACTCGGGCTGCGCTCAACATATGTCAAAATCTGTATTCCTCAAATTTGTCTCCAATATATGGTCCCGCACTTCCATGCAACACATTCAGGGACACAGTTTCTGTATTGGCAGTGCAGTTGAACTACTACTCGCCGGCATGGCACCTCATGTTGTGGCTGGAATCGGAGGCTGGACTTCTCTTGCTTTCCTGGTGTACTGGCGGCGTCTTGAGGACATTCTCATTTCTCAGGTTGCAGATGCATATGACAAGCGTTGGGGTCGGGTACATAAAGCAATGGAAGATTACAAGAAGACAAATAAGATCTCGAATACCCTTATTGACAGCTGCATTTGCGGTGAGGACATTGTATTGACAGAGGATTGTTAATTTCGGTATGTACGTAACACTACAATTCCAGCCTTGCTATAAACATATGTCTTGTATGCCCTTGACTCTGCTTGGGGTTTGCAGATGTTGAGCTGCCTGTGTTGGTGCCTCGGGCTCTGCTTGGGTGTTGCCTGCTCACCATCCATGGGTGGGAGAGTGGGGCTGCGCCCCAGGCAAAACCTCATCCACTAGTTAAGAGCACCCGTCAGTGCTCTCTACATTCCCCAGTGAGCTCAGTTGAGCAAATACTTATCTTATTAGATGCAGTAAAATCTGAGAAATAATTCAGAGACTTTTGACTGGAGAAGTTTATGATCTCATCATGTAGTGACTCTTCCAGCTTCCAGTCCCAAATGAGATAGCCTTGAGCAAGGAAGGTGAGTGCCTCGGAACAAGGCCCTTTTCCAGTTAATACCCCCATGTTTTTTTACACTGCTCAAACGGAACAGTGGACACATAATATTCTCCCTTGGTAGGAGGTGCCTTAATTTTAATGCACATAACTTTTCCATCTACTAGCATTCCAGCCCTTCTCAAATTCCTCTTCAGAAAAGCGCTGAACAGCCCAAGCTCTCGCGCGCTGTCGCATCGCAAGGTCTTCATCGGTTGATAATGAAAGGGCACTATGTAACATCTCTGCAAATGCCTCGACGCTGTCGGCGTGATATCCTGTTGGTACGTTCAGGCTTTCAACTTCTGTTCAAGATTGACACGCACCTGTCGGTTGTCCTTGGAACAGGACGATGATATCTTGTAGAGGTCCGCCAGACTTGTGCGCGACAGGAATCAAACCTGCAGCCTGCACCGTTCCATTAGTAAGAAGCGACGGTAAAGAGTGGAGTGGAGTTATAATGACCATGAATTCAACGACATTGATTCCAAAATGCTCGTCTACCATCGTACTCAAGCCGATGCTAGCTTTGGCTAGCCAATTAAGCATCGTCGGATATGGAGCATTGACCACGAATTCGATATTCTTCTAAAATTCAACGCGATAAATTAGACCTCGGCATGATTTAGCGTCGACAAGCCATGCCTCAAGATTAAGATCTTTCGCGAGGGAACGAAGATTTTGTACTCGAGCTTCGTCGTCCGCATTTCGGCTCCCACCGATCAACACGAGCTTCACTGGACAGGCAGGGTTGTTGTGCTCTGGGCGATCTTTGAGAAGTCGACTGAACGCTCGTAGTTGAGTCGGATGGTCTTTCTCAGGTCTGCAGACAGTGAATTAAGGAGGTACGCGACCGAGGTAGCTACGCCTCTTACCTGAACTGAGCAAGGCTTAGGATCACTCGATCTCGTCCTGTCAGAGGAAATTGTGAAATTTCTCGGGTGTCGCAAGGAGGATAAACAATCTGCGCAGAGGTTACTGGTCCGTATTTGCTGTGGATCAACTTGAATGGTATTATGCGATGCAAAGTATCCAGAAGGACATCAGAATATTGTAGGATTTCATTGATGTGATTCTGGGTCCATGACGAATTGACCATGATGAAAGCAGCGCTCTTAAGGGACAATGCGTAATAATACATGAAAACGCGATAGTACCTTGTTACTTTGATTAATGGAAAAGGCATTTTGCAAAAGTGGAACAATGCTTACAAGAGTTTGCTTTGGCTAAGGAAAGTGGATGACGATATGACATCAGAATTGGTGTGCCATTTCTTGCGGGATTTGACTCGATTCAACATGCTTGTACTTATTGTGGGATAATGAACATAGGCTCCGACTGGAATTCCTGTGAGTAAAGAGACAACGTGGAACGTGAACGCGTAGCCCATGGTATCTACAACCTGGCGTAAACAGAGATACTTCAATGTTAGAGAAATAGATCCCGCACCAATATACAAGTCTGGTATGAGTTTCGACATAGCTTCCCAAGCGAGGTACATAGAACCAAGACTTTGCCCCAATAATGTGAAATATCTCCAGGTCGAGTCCTCAATGGCCCTTCGAGAAGTTAAAAACACGAAGTCGAGAGCTTCTGGATCCAAGGTAATATCAAACCGCGCCTTGACTTTGTATCAAGAACATGAAGGCCTACAAGAAATTGACGCGCACCTTCACTTTGGAGATAATCTCATCTTTTGTTGCATCGGTGTCCCCGCTGTAAACGAGGGTAACAATGTTTGGCTCAGTGCGCTGTATGGCAGCTATCGCTGTCCAAAGTACCCGTTCACCTCCTCCTCCAGCATTACTGCAGTACAATCAATAGCTCTTCAAGATGGTGCGAGTGATACTTTTCTGACCAGTACGGATGAAAGAATCCAACTAGAGCTTGAGATTCAGGATTTCGTCCAAGTTTCCGCATGAGATCTGTTCGTCGTCGAATATTGGCCGTTTGAAGTTTGGTACAGTAAATTCGAAATAGTACCCAAACGGAAACCGAGCATAATATCCAGATAGCTAGGAGGCCCGTAGAAACAGTTGTAATGAGATCCATTGCAGCAAAAGCGGGAGGGTAAGAATGCAGACTGAGATATTATGAGTGTTCACACTACGTGTCTAGCGCCGTTCATGTGCATGATCACTCAAATTAGAGGCGCCGGACACAACAGGTACCGAAGTTAACTCTCTCAAACTCTCTTGCAACTTGGAGTTCAATTTTTTTGTATCCTGTAGTGATACCACAAAGCAAGGAGCGTTCTGGAGTATACGGAACTTCAACATGTGAGTCAGGCCCAAGCAAGCAAAGACTACTACTAAGTAATTCTTCATTTAGTGACCCAATCACATATCGAGCAGCGGTGGGTCTTAAATAAGCTATTTCAAGTTCCTTCTAAGTACCGAGGATCTCAATACGACAGGAGAGCCTCCGATACTTCGAACTTGTTTACAGATGATTTCTTAATCATGCATGCACATTGCACTTTGGCTCATGCGTTCGAATTATTATATATTCCGAACGACCTCAGGTAGCCTCATATATGGTTGTATGGATGATTTTCAAGGAGTTTCTGTTGTACCTGTCGTGATGCTTACTCCGAAAATCCTCCTCGTCCTGGCTCTGCTGGTATGATGCGATCCTGCTGCTGATTAACTCAATTACCCCAGCCTGTGACAAAGGTCCCAAGAGCCTTGGATTGGTACCTGATGGTACCTGTACTTTCTGGAGTCAATTGCCAGGAATCATCGGGAAATCATACGCCAACACAAAGAGTATCACATCTGTTCATGTGACGAGATTTTACTATTTCAAACCTCGACATGTACCTCAAAGGTGAGTTCGAAGCTTCATCACCTTGTGATATTTACTCATCAGCTTCATGTATTGCTGTAGTCAGTTGACTGAGATGTAGTCGCGTTGCTTCATCATCGCATGAGACCTGGATAGGGATGCGGAATTGTGAGCAGATACTTATATGCAATGAATGCTATGAGTACTTCTTGCTTCGGGGAGACTATTCCTTGGTCTCAGCATGTATTCTTCAAGTTGGTTCATTTTTGCTCTCAGCGTGTTGAGCTCATGCCTGGCGACTCCCTTGGCTATGGGTCGGAGGACAGTTACTTCCCTTTCGACTGCGCAGTTCTCGAGTTTCGCGCCATTCACCCAATTTGCTCGGGCAGCTTATTGCGATGGATTCCAAGATTGGACCTGTGGGGGTACGCTGAACTCTTCTCTTTCGATTCCAACACTATAAACTCCCCATTTGGACTATAGCCGCATGCGACGCAAATGCTGATTTCGAAGTATCACTCGCCGGTGGTGATGACAGCGATATTCAAAATTGTACGTCTGCGTTCTCATCTCAGCATGCACTATGTACTCACTGACATTGATGCTTCTATTTCTAGATTTTGTAGGGTGAGTACACCGTGTCGTTGTCACGATCTTTGTTATGCTGATAACTTTCTGCTGGCAGCTTCTCACCATCGTTGAGTAGTATTATTGTGGCACACGAAGGTACAGATTGAGCCAGATTCAAATAATCATATGGTACTGAGTCTTGGAACAGGAACCGATCCCTTGCAACTGTGAGTAGTCACACTGATATTGAAATTCTTGAGCTCACCAAGTTTCCCTAGTGAATCCGACTTGACCGACGTGGAGGTTCTACTGGCCAGCCTAGATACTTCCTTGTTCCCTGGTATTTCATCTAGTGTGCAGGTGCATGACGGATTCAAAAATGAGCATGCAAAGACAGCTAGTGTGATCCTTGCTGAGGTGAGGACGTTGATGGCTTCGAAGAATACTAAAAATGTTATGGCTGTAAGTACTACTTTTCGAGTTCCCCTCTCATTAATCATTCATCATCATCATAGGTTGGACATTCTCTTGGAGGTGCTCTTGCTGAGCTCGATGCCTTGTTTTTTGCCTTGGATTTACCTTCTGGGAGCAACATTTCGGCCGTAACATATGGTACCCCACGTATGTTCCCTGAGCGTGAATCCTCAAATGTTAGATTGCTCATTCATGGATTCCAGGTGTGGGTAATCCTGCCTTTGCTAGCCTGATTGACCAACATGTACATTATTTGTTTATCTCATATTCTCACTGTGCGGAGACTGATAATTTCACCTAGGTGCCCAGTTTCAAGCACATCAACAACGAGAAGGATCTTATTCCAATTGTCCCAGGTAAGCGATGATTACCGTGACTTTGCGAATCGCACCTGAACAGGCTAAACTCATTGTACGACCAACAGGCAGGTTCCTAGGATATGCTCATCCGGCGGGTGAGATACATATCATCTCACCTGGAAATGTGGTGCTTTGCTCCGGTGATGATGATGCAACTGACTCGCAATGCATAATTGACACGGTCCCCAATATCTTCGAGGGAGATATTTTGAATCATGTATGTGCTGTGCCGTCCCAAACAACATGCTCACTCAGTCTATCCTTATTAGCTGGGTCCATATGACGGGATCTCCATTGGAACTCTGGCTTGCTGATACCTTGCCAATGCCATTGTACTACGTAGCTGAGTTGTGTCACAGGGGTATGTACCCATTTGACACACTTCTTTTGGCTGTAATCTACACATATGTTGGACTGTGGGGCAATTAAATTATTGTTTACAGGTTGTCAGGTTCTTTACTAAATATTCAAAGTCACCTCTCCTTCATTTTCTGTGGTAGACCATTATGCATGAATAATCCTGGCCTTCTACTGGACCACATCCTTCTGTTGTTCATACAGAAAAGGTTGGTCGACTAGCATCACAGATGAATTTAGACTGTGAGATACTACTAGCAAACCCCTGCAGGGCATGATAAACCTTGCTTGCAGTGAATTCTCTCATGAATTCCATCCCACATTCACAATCAAACACTTGACTGTATGCAATCAAAGGTTGTATGGCCCAATCCTTTTGAGATAATGACAAAAGGTAAAGTAGGTGCATGAGTGCATGAACAAGGATTAGAAGAAATACAATGGATTAGAGCGAGCTAGAGTGAGATTAAAGCGCCTAGCGTGTGAAAAAAATGCACGGGCACTTGGTGAGTGACCTAGTAAGCAAGGTGATGCGATATGTTCAAGAAACAATCATCTTCAGGCAAATGTGTGATATAAGCGATCATTCTCGGTTTCACAAGAGGAGGGAAATTGACAGTTGCGGCAATATACCATCAGACAAACTCACTTCTGCTTTAGATGATAGAAACAATCCGTCATGGAAATAATTAGGTATCACCAAGTAATTCCTCCTCCATCTCTCCTTCATCTTCTTCCTCGTCATGATACGCCGCATAAATATTGTCGCATTCAGGACCGTCAACAACCAAGTCCAGAAGATCTCTCGCCATATCTGTATTGACAAAACTTAGTGTTAAGTCGTATACTATAAATCCGGCCACCAAACGTACCTCGTATCGCTGAAAGCTCGTATTCTCTGTCCGATTCGATCCAATCAGGAATCGGCGCATAGCTCAGTCTACCAAAAGTAATGATGAACAAATGTGTGACTCCGTTGAATGGCCTCGACGAGGCGTGTTGTAGTTTCAACTTGAGCCCCACTTCTGGATCCACACTAAAAACCAAGTAATGTAGCAGATGAATGGTTTGGTTTAGTGATTTGATCGTCCTGGAAGACTCGTCAGACTCTTTTAGACTTGATCTTATCTTGAGCTTACGAAGAGAGAGATGAGGGTGAAGAAATTAATGATTCGGTTTCTTCCCATATCGCAGAGCTCAAATGTGTGAGATATAATATGAGTGAGGGGATGACGGCGTTGGAAGAAGCGAGAGTATTGAGAGTATCTGGATGAGCTTGAGACAGGACTGCGAGTACAGTTGCTACGTTTTCCTTGAGTGCCATGGACTACGTATGGAAAGGATGATCAGTAGGTTGAGAAGGAGGAAGAATATTGATCTACCTCTTCATCAATACGAGATGTATCTACGAGGAAGAAGCACAGGCGGTCAAGCTGAGGAATTTTTGGTATGTCTACTGGATGATTGCGTTCACCGACTTCTGGAGTGGGGAGTGACAAAAAAGAACGAGCCAATTGTGGATCTTCATAGCGAAAATCAGTCAATTATTCCACTACAACTACAAACAACCATACGGATGAACATGAGAGCCAATAGCCGGGTTGCACGCACTAAAAACCAGCAGGGCTGCAAGTGATCCAGAAGGATCGTTAGAATGTCCAGGTTGCGAACAACAACGTTTAACCTGTATATAATGAACATCGTTATCAAAAAAGTTGATAACAACGTACTTATTAAGACTATCCTCGGGCGTTCGCCAGCATAGCGACTCTGCCAGTGAAAATACTTCAGCGGCCACAGGCAGCGTGACATCTGAATGATTCTCAACAGCGAGTTGCTGCACAATGATGTCACGTAACAATATGAGAACGCTCGAGTTGTTGTCGCCTTCAGCGGACTCGTATAGCACCGTTGAACTGAGTGATGGCAGTGAGTATATTAAGGTTGATAGTAAGTTTAGCAAAGGCACTAATGGCGAGATCTGTCTCCCAAAAAGTCAGATAACCATTCCGAAGGTTATGACTGGGGGGACGTCTCACTAGTTTGGAATTATTTAGAGCACAGGCCATTGAGATTAGGCATTGAGTTACGACAGAGATTTCCCTGTCATAATCTTCCTCTACAGACGGGCTAGCAATAACCTCCAGAATCCGTGACATTTGAGAAGAATACTCGTCTGACACAGATACAGTAGTCGATTGTTCGGCAAGGATTTGAAAGGTGGATAGAGATTGAGACGGATGTGTATGAGTGAGTACGACACGGGCCAGCTAAATGCAAATGTCAGCTGCATGTATGCCCAAAAAGTGTAGGAAAATACCTCAGCTTTCCAGTGAAGATGTATCCCATCTATAAATTCTTCATCAGTGTCATCACCATCTTCCTCGTCTATTTCGACATCGTCGTCATCTTGACGACTTGGTGAACTTCTTGGTCCATCTTTGGGAACAAATATTTGAGAAAGTTTTGGTGGAACATCGATATCCATGCCCAAATCGTCGTCCAGGACTGTTGGTGCGCGAATGTTGAGATGTACATCGCGAGCACGCAACTCATCTGCAAATAATGGTCGGTGTATCTCTGATCTAATGGCCGCCTTTCCCTTTTCTGATTGACGTTTCGGGGTCGACTCTAGGAAGGAATTTTCGAATCCCGGAAGCATCGCGGATTGGCGGGTCTTTTCAGGTGATCTGAATTGTGGAAGGCGAGGAATTGAGGACGGAGCTCTGACGGGTGTCGACTCCGGTGGCAGAATTCGGTTAGATAATCCAGTTGCGCGAGTGCCCCAGACAGGTGTTTGTGTAGAACTGGACATCTCGCGAATGTTTCTTCGCGCATGTACCGACATAGGTGGTCTTTTAGTATTACTTTCTAGTTCGTGTTGCTTTAGGTAAAATGATGTGAGTGAGAACGCGAACGGTTGTCCAGATACATACTTTGAAAATGAACTGAGTCTTTAATCGTTCCATCTCTTCTTTCAACTCTCGCTGCGTGCTCATCTGTTTGGCATCTGCATCTTCTTTTGCTGCCTTGAGCTTAGAAATTTGGGCTGCATGATCTTCAGCCGTCTGACCAGATAAATTTAGTGATCAAGTTGTTTTGGAAAAAGGTAACAGCTATGAATACCTTTTGGATTCCTCGCCGTAACACGGCCACTTCGCCGAACTTGGAAATGCGCGCCTCTTCGGCTTCCTTGAGTAAAGCACGTATTTTTTCATTTTCCAATCGCATTCCCTCCAGTTGCTTTTGAAACGCGACGATCTGCTCATTAATCTTCAAGGCAGGATGTGAAACCGTCGCGGGCTGAAACGCTGGAGTTGGCTGGGCTACAGCTAACGTAGGAGGAACATGCTGTTGTGGTAAGGATGGCTGAAGTGGTTCTGGCAAGGAAGTTGCTAAGGCATTCGTGATATGTTCAAGCAAGCGGGCAGAGTTTCTGCGACGACTTGACGAGGGAGGTGAAGGTGGCTTGTTCCGATGCACAGACGGTCGATTCGAAATGGTAGACCGGATTGCGGGAGCGGGGGGTTTTGGTGGGACAGAGTGACGATTTGACTGCATGCCGTTGTTCCTAGAAATATTTCGAGAACCGGAAGCTACGAGAGCACGATTCGTCATGCGTTTATCAGTCTCTTTATGATACTGGGGTTGTGGAGTGAGTGAAGGTGATTTAGATCCATCTGTCTGCTGGAAAGTATAAGTATTTTGGCATAACGAAATTTCGGGGAGTTCATCAAGGTCAAAGGAATTATTGGCCGCTGTAGTGACAGCGCGCCATCCAGTTTCTGTTTTCAGTCGCTTCGCAGGTGGATTCGATGGCGGGGAGACGTGTTTTTTGGAGAGCAAAGACTTCTCTATCTGGTCTAAAGCAGCCAAAGTCTGATCATCAAAGTCGTCGTCAAAGTCATATTCGTCCATAGGCAAACGAAGAAAGAAGTTGGCAATTGGGCGAAGATGCTCGGCCCGTGCTGATTCCGAAGTTAGGTAAGTAAAGCTGTCTTTTGCTTATACTCTATCATATGGAACCAACCGCGAATGGCACTACGAGTTCCAGCAGATTCGATGACGAACGCTCTCGACACGAGAGGCGCGCTGTGCTCAAGCAGCAGAATCTAAGTCCTACGACAAAAGGTTAGCATGATAATGATACTATTAATTGCTCTAATGACTTGTAGAATCCTCAAAACTTGATTCTTCTTTGAAACGACACACCGCACTCATCAAGAGGATGCGACAATCTATGGCCAGCGACAATCGTGAACAAATCATCAAAGATATCGACGCTTTGTCGCTGGAAAAGTATCTGGATGAGATTGCCGGGGCCTCTCTGGATGGAATATTGAGGTGCAAGACCGAAAGAGACGTATGGAGCGCCGTCGAGGTATGTCCGTCTTACCTACATCATGTCCTGAACTCAAGCAGCTCAGATCCTCTCTGCACTTCATCGGCGGTTTCCCACCGCATTTACTTCGAAGCTGGTCTCATTACTATCTGCCGCCTTGGCTGTTCCATCCCGAGCTAGTTTGTCGAGCCTCACAGCCGAACAGCGGGAAAAAGAGGACTCTGCACGAGTCGTACGGCAGCGCCCTGTCCTCCGCATATGTTCCGAACTGGCACTAGTCGGAGTTATCCGTGACGATCCGCTGCGCTCGGGAGGAGAATGGATCATGAAGGCAATGAAGGAAATTGTGAGTTTAGCCACTTACACCGTGAAAGTACGAACTTATCAATCCTGTCAGCTATCCAATGACCCTACACTGTCTTCGTTGCCGCTGTTGGCCACCTTCCTCAAATCCTATGCTTGTCCTTTTCTCGGTCTGTTACCGGCTGGTCTTTCAAAACAAATTTCTTCCGAAACCGAACCTGGGTCATTATCTGCATCTCAACCCGAAACTGTTCCTCCAGTGCTCGATGAAGGAGATCAATTAGTCGAGAAAGACATACGGGATCGTTTCAAGCGTATGTCTGAAGGTTATTTCGAAAATGTCTGCAAAAAGCTAGTCATCGAGCATACTGTAGGTATCAATCAAAAGGCTTGTGTCTATTGCTAAAGGTGACATAGCGTCTGCAAGAACAAGACCGACGAAATCATGAAGCCTATATACGTTCCGGTGAGATATTTGAAGACAGGCAACAGGCATATGAGAAAATGACCAAGGGGTACGAAAAGCTACTAGCCAATTGCCAACAGTGAGTGCACATAGTTGTTCAAAGCAGTCGACTCAATGAATGTGTTAGACTCTCTGAGCTCTTGTGTTTGTCTCTGCCTGATCTTCCCGATAATGCACGCAAGACCGATAGTCTCCAAATCGGGGTCAGCAGCTCAAATCATCCTGGTGGCGAAGAGTCAGACGAAATATACACTACCGGAGGAAAATGGGAAGACGATGAAGAAAGGAAATTTTTTGAAGAAGTTCAGGACCTTAAAGACTTTGTTCCAAAAAGCGTGCTAGGACTAGACGATGCAGATAAAGCCACGGACGACGATTCGGAAAAGGCCATGGAGCAGGAGAAGGAGCTGCGAAAACTGGATGAAGAGTTGCAAAGATTGGGAGGCGAGGATGGTATTTCAGAGAATACTCAATCTACGGACGAAGAGGATGAGTACGTTATTTTTCCTCCTGTAGCCAAAGTCGTCAATATGCTTGAAATAGTGCTCCTACACCTACACCAGGCACGCCCAGAGTCGCTAGTCCACTTGCTTCTCCGCACCTTGCTCCTCAGGGGCCATCTCAGCTGCTCTCAGCGCTCCTCACGCGCCTTCCAGACGCAACGAATCGCACACTCATTGATCAAGCTGCTGTTGAATTCGTATTTTTGAACTCGAAGGCTGCCCGAAAACGGCTTATAAAGGTAGCGAGATTCGATCATGAACAAGCGCTCGCTCGCTCATCTCTTGTAGTTTCTTGGACAGGTTCCCAAGAATCGCACGGATCTACTCCCTCATTATTCTCGACTAGTTGCTACCCTCAATCCTTATATGCCTGACATTGGCACCGAGCTTGTCTCCATTGTAGGTCCATCATCTGAACATATGTTCAGGCGCTATGTAATAATGCAAACGATGTGACGTAGCTCGACGAAGAATTCCGATACCTTCAACGCAAAAAAAATGTGGTGAAAGAGTTTATCGAAGTACGAATGAAGGTACAGTCGTTGTTTTGTGGGTATTGAAGCAATCAATTTAACACTCAAATTGTAGAATATCATGTATCTTTCAAACTTGACCAAGTTTCGTGTCGTACCAACTCACCTCATTCTACACATTTTCAAAGTTTGCCTGGATGACTTTTCTGGATCCAACGTTGAAAACTTAGCATTGCTTCTGGAGGGATGTGGACGATTTCTACTTCGCAGTGACGACACAAGAGAGAGGTTTGGGACGATGGTGAGGGTTCCCCTCCTTCAAAGTGACCATTCTCTGATTTTTGTTCAGTTAGAGCTTATGCGACGCAAGCAAAGCATGCAACACTTCGACCAAAGACAACTTTTATTGCTCGAAAATGCGTACTATCAGGTGTGCTATCTCCCGTATGACTTCTGTATTCCACTCCGCTAAACTGTCCAAGTGCAATCCGCCGGAACGATCTCCACCTCAACAGAAGCAGCGATCGAATATGGAGCTCTTCATTCGACATCTTATATATGATGTCCTTGCCAAGAAGACCATCGACAAAGTCTTTAAGCTCCTACGCAAGCTTGATTGGGACGCTTTGAGCACACGTGTCACACTCTTCAAAATATTCACCAAACCGTGGAAAATCAAATTCGGGAATATCAGTTTGATGGCAATGCTCACGTACGACCTTCAGCGTTACCAACCAGCGTTTTCGGTCTCTATCGTTGATCAGGTATTGGAAGATGTTCGTCGGGGACTGGAGCAGAATATGTATCGTACGAATCAGAGACGGCTGGCGACAATGAAGTATCTCGGGGAGCTTTATATATACCGCCTACTTAGTTCGGGAATTATATTTGACACATTGTGGTCAATGGTCACTTTTGGACATCGTAAGTCTCATTCCTTACAGCTAGCTGTGCTCAAATTGTTATGACAGCTGACGGACGGCCAATGCCTCACCAAGCCTGCCTTATTGATATGCCAAATGACTTTTTCCGTGTTCGCCTGGTCTGTGTCCTCTTGGACACTTGTGGCATGTGTTTTGACCGAGGGTCCCAAAAAAAGAAACTCGATAATTTCCTGGTTTTCTTCCAGGTATTTTAGGAGGAAATTTTCGGTACCTAAATGCTGACATGTTTCTACCTAGTACTATGTGCACTGTAAGGATCCTTTACCAATGGATGTTGATTTTATGCTTTCTGATTCCTTCGAGGTATGCGGCCTCAAACCTCCATTGTATCAAGGGCTCACACATAGATACAGGCTGTAAGACCAAAGTTCAAGATGTCCAAGACCGTTGAGGAGGCCGCAATCGCCGTAGATGAAATGCTTACGGCTGTATTTCAAGACGTGGACTGTAAGTGTTTCCCTTTGCACGCTTATAACTACCAGTACCAAACCCTTTCTTAGTGGTCAATGGTGACGATAGTGGCGAAGACAGCGAAGAAGAAGACGAGGAAGACGATGACGAAGGAAGACGAAGAGAAGATAAGGAAGAGGAGGAAGAAGAGGAATTAGGAGAGGCCGATGAAATGGTGAGTGCTCTGTCTATCTCATTAGTCATTTAGTCACACAAACTGACTCAAATGAAGCGGGAGGAACGTGCACCATCCCCTGAACAAGCAATCGTTCTCTCAGCCAGTAACAGTCTGCAAGAGAACCTTGGTCCATCAGAAGAAGCTGAAGCCGAGTTCGCCAAAGAGCTAGCGAAAATGGTCACAGACACGTCAGCAGACTCACGAAAGCTTGATAGGAAGACGGCAATGGCTTTATGGGATTCTTCTGTTCTACCTCCAAATTTACGAAAGAAACGTCCAGAAGACGGCGATGAGGACGAGGAAATAGATGCAAACACAATGCACTTCACGGTTGTCACTAAACGAGGGAATAAACAACAGGTAAAACACTTCGCTTCTGGGGCAGCCCTGATTGCTGAGGTTTTCTTTTGCGATCAGACCCGTAAATTGGCAGTGCCTTCCGAATCTGCGTTGGCAGTGCACACTCGCTCTGCCCAGTTGCAAGACAAAGTAGAACAACAGCAGCTAAAGCGTCTAGTCCTAGACTATGAACAACGAGAAGAAGCAGAGGAAATGAAAGGTAATCTTTTCTCATTCATTCTTACATCTTATTGACACAGTGACAATGAACATTAGCACTGGAAGCACGCAATCGTACAGGAGCGATCAAGATTCGTTATGTTGGATAGCGAAGACAGGCACTTGTGGACTCTCTAGCTCCAGCCTTTCGGAACAACTCTACATTGACCGCGTTCACTGTCGACCTCCCTGAGCCTTTTTGCGCATAGGGATGTATTGTGCTTTGGTCCTTTATGGTCCGAGGTCCCTTGCTTCAAGTTCCAGCTTAGTACCGTCTCAGCCCTAGCGTTTAGCGGTATGCGCAGACAAGGGTGGCAGTGTCCTTCATCACCTGAATGTCTTTTGCCGGATCTCATATCCGCAAAACTTTCACGGTGGGTCTGTGACAGTGTCAGTAGTACTTTCCCCCAAGATAGTTTAAAACTTTGTTTCGACACATAATTTTCCACCTCGAATGTCTGATGGGCTATGTAATTAGAACGTACTTAATTGGTAATACGCTCCCGCGAGCTTGCTTCCTGCATGTTTTTTCCTTACATCTTGCTTCCTTCTCTCTTTCCTTCCTTCCCATGACTACTGTCATCTTTGGATGACTTTCTCAACACGACCATGGAAGGAGGGCGTCCGAATCAATCCGTATATCGTGACACTATCCATGATATTCGAATGACCCCAACGCTCAAGGTGTTAACGTCGGAGTGTATCAATCAGTATGCGTATTCGAGGCCTGTGACACGAAATTCAGCCCATTCACCTCATGTCGACGTGTCGATTTACAGGGACACGACGGCGAATAATAAGGAAGTGGTGAGTAGTTAACATAGATGTAGGTTTTGATACACGCTAATACCGTTCATTACCGAAGCTTGTTAAGGCTGTCCGCCGCAAAACGGCTGGTCACGAAGACAAGTATCGACAATTGAGAAGGAATTTTCAAACAGGCAACAACCTCATGAATGGGGAACTGAGCATCAGGAAAGAGGTTGCTGTGTTGACAAGTTCTCGACATCCAAATATTGTCCGACTCTGGGAAGTTGTCGACGACCCTAGTCATGACCGTGTTTTTCTTGGTTAGTCAGTTTTGATTCAACAGCAATGTGTCCTCATCTTGTTCTTCAGTATTGGAATATTTGGCAGGGGGCGAGATCCAGTGGAGAAATGAGAACGAAAATTCACCTATCCTTACAGTGGAACAGTCTAAACGGATCTTTAGGGATGCCACACTGGGACTACAATATCGTAGGTGTACTTCGAGTGTCTTTAGTCGTGAGAGGACTTACACATCCATGTTAGTTCATCACTTGGGTATTATCCATCGCGATATAAAACCGGCTAATCTGGTTTGGTCCTTTGACCAAAGCACAGTCAAAATCATTGACTATGGGATCTCACATCGTAACGAAGAAAATCTGAAGCATCCTGCTTCAGCTTCATGCTATAGAGAGAAGAATATCTCCAAACCAAATCCGGCATTATTCACGACTGAAGAATTGACGAAACAACGCGGAACAGGATATTTTATGGCCCCAGAGGTCGCCTGGACTCCACCTGATACTACTTTGAGTTCTCCTTCCATTGACACACTTTCCTCGACGATGCACGCGGATGCTTTCCAGATTCCAGTCAAACGTCCAGCCATAACTAAGGCTATCGATGTCTGGTCCCTTGGTGTGACCTTGTACTGTCTTCTTTTCGGAAAGTTCCCATTCCAGATTCCGTCTGATGGAAATGACAATTACTATCACACAAAGTATATGCTCTTTCGGGAGATCTGCACGCAAGACTGGGCAGTTCCAGACACCATGGGGTCGGATTCTTTACCTACTGGAGGAAGAACGGCGACAAATTACGATGAGGTGATCGCTTTGCTAGATTCCATGCTGCGAAAGGACCCCGATTCGCGTATTGCCATAGATTGTGTGAAGGTTAGTGGTTCGTAACGGAATCAAGCCGTCGTGAATAACCTTTGCCTTTCAAGCGCCATCCATGGGTCCTTAGCGATATTCCCAACCCACGAGACTGGCTATACCTTACGTCTCCATACCCGCCGAAACAAAACCACTGGGCTAAACAGGTCGGGCGTAAGTTACTCACCTTGCTGCCGTCCATGTATAATTCTTTGTGGGCGTCGTGTAAATGATTTGTTCCATCACTTGCTGCAATGGTTTGCAGCTTATCAGACTTGCTAAATTCACATTCCCTACAAAAACCTAAATGTACCTTTGGGACTGGTGGTATTATACATGCGACGAAAACGACACTCGTTTTATCAGTACTATAGAGATTCCCAAGTTTGTATTCGATAGTAGTATTCCTTCTCAGTGCGACTGGCTGTATAAGTACATAGATTGGTTTGTTTGTATGTAACTCATTGGAAAAATACATGCTCTTGAATGTGTCGGAGCCAATCAAATCATGTAGAAGGTTGCTCTGATACGGACCGAGGTGTCCCTCATCCTTCATTTCCTCAGTCATATCAGAGGTAATGAACGTGTACACGCTCCTTGAACTTCCCAAATCCTCTCGAGGGTTTAGCTCTATTTCTCACAACAATGGACCAAGATCCGGTGCCCAACTACGGAAAGTGGCCAGAACAGATACCGACTTGGATTCTGCTTCTGCTTCAAGGTCGACGGGTGTAACGAGTGGATCAAGGAGGATTCAAATTTCTGGGGAAGGTTTCCGACCAAGCGTCCTTGCAGATCCCTTCTATTCGATCCGACATAACATCTCAGTCATCTTGACGCCATTCAAGCAACCTTCATTGATCGAATCATATGAAGCAGTTTCTCTGCGAGCTCGGTATATCGTCTGTGTTGATGGAAAGGGCGAGGGGCTGTATAACTTACTGAAGAAGGAGCTGGAGGTCTGTATGAATGATAAGGTGCTGGAATCCTTGATGAAAGATGGAGAATGGATTTCGTTCATGGGCAGAATGTGTGATTGGTTTCATGGTGCAGTTGGCCTCCTGCAGTCGCTTCTATCTCCTCTGGACCAGGCATACGTCCCTACAGTCAAAGGAATACGGTCCATCAAGTACGTAGCTCCATTTCTCGAATCCAACTTTTTCTGATAGAGCACTTCGCTACAGTGCTTTAGCGTATGATATCTTCAATGACAGAATCTTCGGTCATGCCGGAGTTTCTAAGAAACTGAGAGAAAACCTTTCTACATGGATTGCTGCCGATCGGCAGAACTCTTCTGGCGAACGGGCATCCAGATCCTCTGTCGCCCACCTGCTCCGTCATTTCATTGCCCATGATGTTTACTTTGGTTCCTCCCAGTATGAGCGATACCTCCTCGCTTCCACCGAAGAATATTACGTAGCTTTGGTCGCTACTCTCAACCATGATATGTATGATGATCCTCCAGCTTTCTTCGAAATCGCGTACGATCTGATAGAGGCGGAGGTTGAGAGGGCAGAGGAGGTCTTTCCTCCTCAAAGTCGGCAATCGATCAAGGAAACAACTATCCGGGCCTTATTCATTCTACCCAACGTTGCTGGTGCGGACAACTCTAATGACAACTGGTTGGATAGATTAAAGTGGTTAGCTACACCGGACACTGTCAAAGCATATGTCAATAGCAGCCGTGTCCCCACCATGGGCAAGATGTACCATCTTCTCAGCACATTAAGCAGTGTTAGCGGTAGTCGAGCACCACTCAAAGTTCTGAGTAACGCCTGGAAGGTCTATATACACGTATGTGCCATTTCACTGGTATCTGAAGGAAAAAACTGATGATCTGGCGCTCATCATTCATTCCATAGAACATAGTATCTGATATTGTTAAAGTTACATCAACTGGGTCGGCCGCCCCAGATCTAGAAGAAAAGATGGTTCCAAACCTTCTCAAGTTCAGGGAACAGGCTGAGGGAATCATTGACGTTGCCTTCATCTCGAAAGAGACAAACAAACGAGACGGAGATTTTAGCCAAGCACTCTCTGACGGCTTCATTTCTGGGTTCAAGACACGGCGAGTGAAGCCCGCAGAGATGTTGGCCAAGTATTTGGATGGGATGATGAGGAAGGGACAAGCAAAGTTTTTTGAGTCTCGTTCCAAGTCCAATTCCACTGACGGAAATGTTATTGCGGGCGCAACTCAGAATGCCCAGGATACCTTATTCCACTCCCATCTCCTTCAAGTTCTCGGTTTATATAGGTTCTCCGAGGACAAGGATGTCTTCCGTACATTCTACCACCGCCAGCTCACAAAAAGGTTGCTGTTAGGCCGCAGTGCAAGTAGTGATGCCGAAGTGGCTATGCTGAGGATGTTAAAAGAGCAATATGATTCCGAATTTGACATGGGGGAGACTATGTTCAAAGATTTGGCACTGTCGACGGAGTTGATGAATGAGTTCAAGAATCACAGGCTCGTCAATGGAATGTCTGATGATAATCTGGATGTCCGGGTTCTACAAAGGAGTGCCTGGCCTTTCGATGTTAGCAAGAAACAGATACTAATACCTGACGAAGTGAGGCTTCCCAATTTTAAATTTGCGAACGGATTGAACCATGTATTTTCTAGATGGAACAACAATTATCAAATTTTGCTACATTCTACCACAAGAAGCACGGCAACCGAACGTTGGATTGGGATCATGCACTAGGAACAATGTCATTGAAGACGAGGTTCAAGTCTCCAGGGAAAGACGTGGTCGAAAAAGAGCTTTCAGTAAGCTTGTACCAGGGCATCATCTTATTAATGTTCCAAGAAAAGAACAGGATTAGCTTCCTGGAGATCAGGGAGGTTCAACATTCGATCGGTGAATACGTTTCTCTTTCGTAATCTACAGTGCATCCATCTTCGACTTGCTTTCGCTGATGCCACAGATGACGACGACTTGCGGCGCACTCTTCAATCTCTCGCCTGTGGCAAAAAGAAGTTGCTACTCAAGGAACCTCCTGGTCGAGACGTCAACGATGGTGACATGTTCCTGTTCAATGACAAGTTCGTGTTAAGTGAGGAGGGAAAGAAGGCTGGTTATAAAATTCATGTCAATAGTATACAAGCAAAGGTTTCGGTGAGTTCCTGTCGAATTCTATTCCTTTCCTGTCCCGGAACTGACCGTTTCACAGGTCAAAGAGTCAGCGGCCACCAACAGGCATATTCAAGAGGATCGCAAACACTTGCTCGATGCTGCTATTGTCAGAATCATGAAGGCGAAAAAGCAGTTGGAATATGAGCAGTTGAAGTCGCAGACAATTGAGGCCGTCAAGAGGCATTTCGCACCTGAAGTAAGCTCTGTCCATCGGTCTGTAGTCCGGGACTAGTGCTAATTAGAGTTTGCAGGTCGAAGAAATTAAAAGCCGCGTCGAAGCACTGGTTGAACAGGAGTATTTGGAACGAGCAGAACGGGTACAAGGGCAAAAGCCGATGTTCAAATATGTCGCTTGATTCATAGATGCCAGGAGTTTGACGGTAGAACGAGTGATGATTGTTTTCAGAATGATGTTGTACAAATTTGAGTACTCGTATCTGTATAGAATATAGTAGCGGTGAGGCGTTGCCTGCGAAAAAAACGGCAGCATTGGCTTTACTCGTTTTCTGCCGCGGCCAAATCGTTTGATGAAACTTTGAATACGAGTGAAAACTGCCATCATAAAAGCTGATTGAATCTATGCCGGGTGAAGTTCAAGGAGGGTGAAGGTTTGCTCCTTTGTTTCCTTCAGTTTCCTTCAGTTCATGGCATTACACTCTCCAAGAAATTCAACAATATCAGGGAGTTTTTTGATTTCATGTGAAGGCTTGGTCTTATTCGTTGGATAAGTCTTTACGAATGGGAAGATCATTTTTATGGACCACCTTCAACTGACATCTCCGGCTTGAAAGTTGACCGGTTGAGCTTGGCCTTGTACTAGCACCAAACCTTTGCCCATGATCACTGTCTTTTGATTCATGATGAGTGTGTGCAATGCATCTTCGGAGGAACTTCGGACCGGCTATACGCGACCTGGAGGTCACAGCACGTGCTTTGATTGAGACGTGTCGTCCCAAATTGGCATTGAATTTTCTCCAACCTCTACAGGCTCTACTCCGTCCACTACTAGTATATCCGTTTTTTTGAGACACTCCAATCAAAATGTCGATGAAAGCTGTACGTATGCACGTTTGAATTCCTTCCTGCTTTGTCAGTCTGATTGCTGAAAATTCAGATTGTAAAAAGTGATTATTTGGTTCGACATTATTATGTCACTGTTCTTGACAACTTGCAACCCATAGGCGTCATTTCGGGTGACTCCCTTGTCCTTCGTCGACCGGGTCCCCAAGGGCAGCCGCCCAAAGAAAGGTACTATGTTCGATTTCGAATCGCCAACCCGGTGTTAATTTTTGTGACCTCGTGTGACCAGAGTTCTCCATCTCGCTGATGCTAGTGCACCTAAGATGGGCTCATCCAGTAGGGAGGATGAGGTGCGCGATTTTTTCTTTGATGCTCACGCGAGTTTTCTAACATACTTCATAGCTTTGGGCCTTCGAATCCCGAGAATTTCTGCGCTCATTGGCCGTAGGAAAAGAAGTATCTTTCACATCCACGCATTCGTTGCATCCGAATGAAGATGTCCCTCGAGATATAGGCTCCGCAGAAATAAGTGGTCTTGATCTGGCCTCGGAAATCTTGAAAAATGGCTGGGGGAAAATCAAGGAATCAAAACGAGACCCGACCGAGGAAGATCTTCGCAAACGGGAGCTTGAGAATGAAGCTAAAGCTGCTGGTCTTGGAGTGTGGAACCCTCATGGTCCTAAAGTGAGTGGATTATATGAACAAGTCTTACTCTTTGTTGGATTGTTTTCCATCAAAACTAGGCTCGCACAACACACTATACCATGCCTACAGACTCTCAGGCTTTTTTATCTGAATACAAAGGGCAACCTCTCGATGGTGAGCTGGTATTGAGCCTTTGTGACGTATCCATTGCATTGACGATAAATTTTCCTTTCAGCCATTGTTGAACAGGTGCGAGATGGATCAACACTCCGAGTCCGTCTTCTTTTGCCCGAAGGAGACCATCAATTAGTAAATATTGCGCTTGCTGGTGTACGGGCCGCTCGTGCTTCTACCAAGCAGGGAGAACCATCAGAGCCATGGGGAGAAGAAGTGGGTCGTATTACCGATTGGTCATGTAGTATCACAACTTCATTGATGATAATCATAGGCCAAATTTTTCACCGAATCCCGTCTCCTCCAGCGGCCGGTTCGCGTACAGCTGCTGTCTTTACCCACATCTACTACGACACCATTCCAGCCCAACGGTAGTGGGAGTGCTCCTGCGACAGCCTCCCTATTCATAGGAACCGGTGCGAATTCGTTGATGGTGACCATTGGGACCGTATGACAGTAACTAATTGTTTCAATCAGTTCTTCATCCTGCCGGTAATGTGGCTGAATTTCTGGTCGCGGCGGGCCTTGCTCGAGTAGTGGACTGGCATGCTGGCATGTTAGCCGCAGGTGGGGGTATGGAACGCCTTCGATCCGCGGAAAAAAATGCGAAAGAAAAACGACTCTGCCTCTATGCCAGCGCCGCTCAGCCCAGTACATCAAAGAGCAGCACGACGGCCAATGGACAAACTCGTTCTTTTGAGGCTACTGTCATCCGAATTTGGAGCGGTGACCAGATATCTGTTGTGGAAAAGGGTTCCAGCAAAGAACATCGTCTTCAGCTGAGTTCAACGAGAGGTCCAAAGTGTGTCCTCTTCCTCCTTTGCCAATTTTGGGTCAAATCATGATTTAGATTATCGGATCCCAAACAAGGATTCTACGCACAAGAAGCCCGTGAATTTCTTCGTAAAAAACTGATTGGAAAACCTGTCAAGTGCACCATCGATTTCGTAAGACCAAAAGAGGGTGAATATGATGAACGGGAGTGCGCCACCGTCCGATTTGGCAATCAAAATGTGTATGTCTGCATCACAGCACGTTACGTCAAGCTGTTGCTTACTTTCTCTCGAGCAACGTAGCCGTACAACTGATGGAGAAAGGTCAAGACACTCGCTATAACATTAACACGGAACTAACGGTTGATCAAGGTCTCGCAAGTGTGGTTCGTCATAAACGCGACGACGAAGACCGCTCTCCTGATTATGACAGTCTCATGGCTGCAGAGGCGGCGTGAGTGGATGGTTTCCTCGTTGATTCGTGATCATTGATCGCTCAATAGTGCCGCTGCTGAGTCTCGAGGTATTCACTCTGGTAAGGACGTGCCACCACTCAAGCAATCGCTCAATATCTCAGAGGTAGGCCTGTTAGTCGTCCTTTTTTCAATCAAACTAATTACAGGTTGACGAGCAGTCGAGTACCCGTGCAACTCCATTTTTAAATGGGTTCAAACGTCTGGGACGTGTGCCCGCAGTGGTGGAATATGTCGCTGCTGGTTCGCGGTTTAAGTGAGCACCCGTGTTCTAATCATTCCTCGTTATTCAGTCGTTACGAAGGCTCCTGCTTCCCAAAGATAATCAGACACTCACTCTCGTCCTCGGCGGTTAGTATTTTCCAGTCGACGATGCTCTTCCCGAGACCTGAGTTATTCCAATTACAGGCATTCGTGCCCCTCGAACCGCTCGCAATCCATCCGAAAAAAGTGAACCTTTCGGCCCCGAGGCTTTCGAGTTCGCAACCAAGAAGTACATGCAGAGAGACGCTGAATTCGAAGTTGAGTCTGTAGACAAATCTGGGGGATTCATCGGATCCCTCTACCTCAATAAAACCGAAAATGCGGCTGTTGCTCTGGTCAAGGAAGGGTTAGCTAGCGTTCACTCATACTCTGCTGATTCGTTGTCATGGTCGAAGCAACTCTATGATGCCGAGGTATGATTCTGATGAGAACTCCAGACTGTGAAATCGATTTGATATGTGTATCTAGAGCGAGGCTAAATCAGCGAAGCGGAACGTGCGTCCTATCGAGTTTGAAACGATACAAGTTGCTGATATTCCAGAAACAGCTTTGGCAGGACTACGATGAATCTGCGGAGAAAGCTGCGGAGGTCACCCCAGAGGTTGAAACAGGTCCTATGAAATCGAAGTACATCGACATAATCATAAGTGACGTGAAGATTGCCAATTTTGGCTTCTCAGTTCAAATCCTCAACACAGAAGGTGCTGTTCGACTCTAGTTCATTGGACGTATTTACCCTTATCAAACAAAACGTTTTAGGCATCGCTTCTCTGGAAAAATTGATGCGCGACTTTTCGCTACATCATCAAGGCACAGTCGCTGTCCCTGCTGGCTTCACACCAAAGAGTGGAGACTTAGTGTCTGCCAAGTTCTCTGATGGCGCGTGGTATCGTGCCAAAATTCGGCGTGCT
The DNA here is from genome assembly GCA_027886305.1 of Lentinula aff. lateritia. Lineage (NCBI taxonomy): Eukaryota > Fungi > Basidiomycota > Agaricomycetes > Agaricales > Omphalotaceae > Lentinula > Lentinula aff. lateritia. The sequence continues at coordinate 2,143 of MU795304.1, read as the reverse complement.
TCACCTATCAAGAAGGAAGCAGAAGTCACTTTTATTGACTATGGGAACCAGGACAGCGTTGCATTCAAAGACATCAGACCTCTTGCGCCTCAATTCCGCTCACTTCCTGGTCAGGTAAGTTTCAAACAATATGCTTCTGGTTTGGTTCTATGTTAAAACCGAGACAGGCACGCGAAGCTCGACTTTCCTTTATCAAGCTCGTCGATCCCAAAAGCGAATACTATGCGGAGGCCATTGACCGTTTCCGTCAACTGTGTGAGGGCCGCAAACTAGTCGCAAACATTGACGCACAAGAGGGTCCTCTTCTGCACCTCCGCCTTATTGATCCTCAAAATCCACAGTCAGCTACCGATCCTTACGAGTGTCTTAATGCCGAGCTATTGCGAGATGGTGTAGCTACCATTGATCGCAAATGCAACTACCTTTCGGCGTACCCGCAACTGCTCAAAAAACTGAAAGACAGCGTTCTAGAAGCCAAGAAGGATAGGGCTGGAATGTTTGAGTTTGGTGATGTGGAAGAGGACGACTGAGTGCAAATGAATATATCTACATCTATGAACTGTTTGCATGAAGTTGCAGTAGCCCAACTTATTGCCGTTTTCAAAATAGTTGGCGCCTGTTCTCACGACGTCAAATTTTTGCATGAATCAGTTCCCACCTCAGAAACACCATTGTGGATTCAAATGTTCACTGAATTCTTTGATTTTTGGTGCGATACAAAGCGATAAGCAGCTGCTAGTGTGCCCCATAGGTAGTTTTATATAATGACAATATTTTGAATATATGGATATTGGAGGTTCTACCACCTCCGAAACACTACAACTCAAGGAACAAAATTTGTGAGATCTACTCCTTGCAGTATTTCAAGCTATCAGGCTGCCTTAAGTGCACCCCATGCCTAAAATCTCGATCAGGGCTCGGGGATGGCAATGAGATTATATGAATTAAGGCTCAGAAGTGTACATGCACTCAAACTCATTGTGTCAGGCTTTGGGCAAGAATTTCTCCTGGGGCACACTAGGTACTATCTAAAAGGACTACATGCTATAAAGATTAAGCCTTACAAATTTTGCTCCTTGAGTTATAGTGTTTTGGAGGTGGTAGCCTAACCTCCAATATCCATATATTCAAAATATTGTCATTATATTAATGTCATGCCCCGACCCATTCTCCGCCTCATCCATCATTTTGTCCTACCTACTCAGAACCTCCCTTTCCTCCTCCAGAACCTCCTTGCACTTCCTTTAAGCTCCCCCTCGCATACCATACCTCCCTCCCATTACACACTCTCATGCAGCTCCCACAACTCTGACATGCATCAAAGGCTCGGAACCTCCCAAACTGACGCATGTCATACCCTATCCCCATTTGTACTTAATCTCAATCACCAACTTTATGCTTACCAGATCCCCCGATGTTCCCTTGTTAGCTTCCCCGTACCTATTTAAGCAGCTCTGTAATGTCCAAAAGCTCAGCATGGTATATTTTGAACACAGACCCTTTAGCATAGGTCCAGTCCCTGTCCCTTTGTACCTGTTACCTATATGGATTTTCTCTTACTTGCTGTTTCCTTACTCTCTGTCTCTTTATCTCTGTCTCTCATCTCTATGATCATCCAAACAATCCAAATACATGCTTTTACACTATGTTTAAGCATCCTGAGTGAGTACCCAACCTCCCTCAACCAATTCTAATGCTCCCCAAACATCCATTGTTCAGTGAGCCAACTTCTTCAATGCCCCCTTTCAGCTCCCTACTTGCTCCACAGGTACTGGGACCTTAACTCTAAGTAACATCGAAGCTCCCCATGATATCCACCTGCGTATCACTTCTCCATTGCCACTACCACTGCTTGGGAACACCAACCCAACTCCCTCTCATCCCGGGACCTCCTTCTGGGTCCCCGCATTCCATTAGGAGCTCCCACTCCTACAGCTCTCGTCTCTTGATAAGCTCAAACGGTCCTACGTCGATGTTCAGAGTCTTCACACTCACAGCACTTAATCCTCTCAATGCTTTCCAGTTCACAAGTTCGTTAACTCATGCCAGTGTTAAGTTTATGTACACCGTGTAACCGTGCCAGAGGTCACAGAGTGTCTAAGTGCGGAAGACGAGTGGGACAGTAGTGAAGTTATTAACAACA
>MU795303.1:0-30961 GCA_027886305.1 Lentinula aff. lateritia | reverse complement strand
AAAGCCAGACCCCCCACTACCTGGCCCCTTATCTTGACCTCTCTGTCATTATCTTGGGACCAGTCTGTCCACGCTCCGATCAGTTGCTCCGCCTCCACCGCCTGCTCCGTCGTTCTGCGCTGCCGCTTACCCCGTTGTTCCGCTTAGTCACTCCGTCTCTGACGCTTTGTGACAAAGTCAAAGTCGAAGTCAGCGCTTACTCAAAGTCAAAGTTGGCGCCTAAAGTCAAAGTCGAACTCAAGCGCCAGACTTCGACTTTGACTTTGAGTTCTAACTTAAAGTTGCAAATGCTCTACCACTGAGCTATTGAGACATATTACTGAAGGTACTTGACTACATCGAGCATTAGAGTGCCAAAAATATTTCACCAACAACAAATTGACTACAGCCTCAACAGGGATTTGAACCCTGGCATTTTGATAGTGTATATGACAACATATCAAGCGCTCTACCACTGAGCTATTGAGGCTATGGATGTTGAAGTCATGCTGTTACAGAGAAAGTTGAAAGTCGAAGTTGAAGTCGAAGTCGAAGTGAAAGCCGAAGTGAAAGTCGAAGTCGAAGTCGAAGTCGAAGTGAAAGTCGAAGTCGAAGTGAAAGTCGAAGTCGAAGTGAAAGTCGAAGTCGAAGTGAAAGTCGAAGTCGAAGTGAAAGTCGAAGTGAAAGCCGAAGTGAAAGTCGAAGTTGAAGTGAAAGTCGAAGTGAAAGCCAAAGTGAAAGTCGAAGTCGAGGTCAAAGCAGAAGTCAAAGTCGAGTGTGGGAATGAATTAGACACCCACTCCTGCTCGTACCAATTCACCTGTAGAGGGTGCAAATTATAATTATATTGGCTGGAAATAGTGTAGGATTACTGCTATGAGATAGCTCTACCTGGGGATATAACTTTTATAGCAAGTAATTTTTCCCCAATTAGTGTCAACGCTGCTCAGAAGAGAGTAATTAGTGTGGCAGGTAAGTTTGCATTCCGAGCATTTACATGCGGTTCTTACGACCAAGCGGAAGCATGTATCCACAGTGACAACACCAGTTTGCACCAATGTTGGTGAGAGGCTCGAATCGGCGAGGGATACCGTGATTGATCTTCTCCTCGTCATCCTAGAATGGTGCAATTTCAATTTCTGTTTAGAAACAGTCACTGAGAGCACTTACTCTGGTATTAGATTTTGAGATACATTTAGTGACGACCTCTTCATGGCACTTCTTATGACATGTGTAACGGCAATCCTCGTACTGGTAACCTGTGGCGTTGGGTAAGAAGTCGCTGCAAAAGGTGCAGAGCAAGAGGTGATAAAACTGCTTTTGAACAAACTTGTACCCATTCGTCTCATGTACTTCGCCCTTGCGTTTACGCACAGCACCTTGACGACCTATGCAGACCGCCGAAGGGTGCATCAATCTGGCGTTTTCGGACTCCTTGACTGATTATTTGTCGATGAGCGTCCACGTATGAAGATCAGGAAGGGGGGAGATCGTGGGCCGTACTGCTACCCGCTTCTTTGTTGGTCCCTCTTTGTTCGTGATACACCCTGAACTGGACGAAAATGAAGTTTAAATAATCATGAACATCGAACTCACATCATTCAGGTGTAATATCCATCTCCAGACTACATAGCATATAGAGGCACCTACAAAGGCTCCTTCCCTTGATCACGTTCCGATCCTCAACTCATGCCCCCTCCACAGCACCTTAGACACTAATCTCAGATAATCGACCCATCCCCACAAAAACGCTACAATTTGCACCATCAATCTCGTAAAGACATCCAGTTCCGTGTCCTCCACCATGAGCATTGATGGGTCTGTGACAGGCATGATTAAGTTCATTCGGGAGGTATATAAAGGTTTTGTGCATTCGTGAAAGAGGGAGAGGGCTTCAGAGGCGGTCGGTCGATGATGAGGAGAGACGTGTTGCATGAATGAGAATAGTGATCGAAGTGAAGGGACCGACTGAGAGAGGGAATGAATGAATGTTAGTCACGGAACTCGTCTCGGGAAGTGGAAGTTAATGGGAATAGGTGAACACTTACTTTACCGAAAAATCCCTCTAGGATCATTCCGAGTACGAATACATCACCCTTGAACGGGTCGTATAATTTTGTAGGCACCCGAATCCCCTCCGCATCAATCTCGTAAATCTCCGGAATTCCTTTATGCCATCCATGACGGAAGTTGACCAGGCGGCGTTTCTGGAATCTGGTACTGGAGCCGAGGTCGATGAGGAAGTAGCGGACAGGAGTATCAATGCGATCAGAAGGATTGGCTGCTAATGGAAACGGAGGAGAGGGAAAGTAATCAGTTTAAGCACTGGAGGGAAAGAAAGGAGAGATACTGGAAAAACATTGACTGGATGCATCCATCATGAGGTTTTCAGACCGTATATCCCTGCAACGAAATTTTTCTGGGAACCGATGAATAAACTTGGAATAATGCCTACCGATGGGCAATGTTGTGTTCGTGGAGAAAAGTCAGTCCCTAAAGAAGTTAAGTGGTGGGTTCAAAGCAAGTAACAACAGCGATACCTGTAATATTTGCCTCACGAATTCCAACGCCTCCCAGACCAATCTAAACGGTATATCGTTCCATTTTCTCGCATACGGAAACACGGCGATAAAGGCGTTGGAGAAACCTTGGGTGCTGAGTTGCTTCATCTCGGCAGGCGTAAACACTTCGAAGGAATCTATCATCTGGATACAGTGATTACGAGGGTTGCGGGCAAGTGCTGGTGAAGATAAATATTGCAGAATTTCTATCTCGTTCGAATCCGTGGTATTTATGTGAGGGGACATGGAGATAAGTTTGAGGGCGACTGAGGCACCATCGCTAATCCGTATAGCGTCAATGACGGTCAGCCGGCCGGTAGACTACAGAAAAACAGCGTGGACATTCGACGGAAAGGCTAGGCAAGAAATCTTACTGGTTCCGCATCCTCATATTCATACTTCCAAGTTGGCCGCATCAACAATTCCGATGTCGAAATTCCATCTTTAATCCATGAACCGACCCAGCCAGGACGGTATCGTGAGCGTAACCGATACCCTCGTCGTTCGGCATAAGGGTACAGGTCAGACCATTGTTTTTCTTCTTGAGTGAGGCCTAAAGGATAGTGAGGGTCATCGTCTTTGCAGCCCTCGGATGCTGGTAGAGGTGGAAAGGTAGATGATGAAGCAAGCATATAGAAAGCAACTGGGGGTTCAATAGACGGCAGTGAAGGGAAGCGTCAGATCGTATCGTTCGTAGGATATACAAGTTGGCGGAACGAACGACCAGGAATTTTGACCATGCAGGGCCAAGAATTAAATCTGCGTGCCGGAACGTTGCCGTAAATCTCGGATCTTGAGTCTACTGTCGAGGTTGGAGACCCGCCGCCGCCGCTGGTCGCCATTCTTGAAAGTTGGACGTGTGCTTTCGTCACTACGTATTCCTCACATCGACTTCATCCCGACTTCTCTTCAGTATGCTGCTTTCGAGCTCTTCTCCTCCCGTTATATCGACATCGTTGTGTTTTTACTTGTTTTGGGCTATCGCCTCCGTCAACGCAATTCCTCTATCCCAAAACCCGCTCAATTCAGCAGCGACTCATGTAAAGAGTCACTGATCAACACATTCCCGTAGAGCGTAAACTGATTGATCATCGTAGGACTCCTCTAGACCCAAATTACCCCAATCACTCTCCCTATACCTCTTTACATGCAATGGTCAAGCTGTTTCTCTTGAGAGTGGGAAGAATTTAGCCTTCGAAAATAAGAGTGGTGCGTACCCATAATTGATCTAAGACTGACACGGTCATTTACACCATGTTCATCATGTTATAGAAAGGTGGAGCCTCCTATTGGATCCTGAACAAGGAATTGGTCCGTATAGACCCGGTGTATGTGCTCAGAATGATTATGCGGTCGTTAGTGAGTCGCTCTTTATGGACGGCCAGAGCGTTTTGAATTGAGTAATTAACAGAATTTCTGCTCTCAACTGAAAGCGTCATGTAAGCTGACCTGTTAACGTTGCTCACGGGATCCTAATATCGTCTTAGGATCGAAGATCTCAGGAATCACCCAATGCTTTCGCGGAAGGTGAGCATTCTTCTCAACTTATACATTGTTCCCACTTGCTGAAACACCATTCAGTTTGAGAGCGATGATAATGAATTACGTTCTTATAGACTTTTAAACAACCAAGATATTCCTCAGAGGTTGGAACACACGCAGAATCTGTTAAATAGTCGTGATGTTCTCCTAGTGTGAGCTCTTCAGATTCTCAATCCCGTTCGATCCTAATGGTGCTACCAAACCAGCCCAGCCCCGATAGGAGAAAAATCGATTGATAAAGCTGTTATGCTGAATTCCAAAGGTGTGGTATAGTCGACATGAAGATTTGCAGCTCATTCTTGTCTTTTACATATATAGCTGTTTCATCTCCTGCATTTAAGTATCTTGGCCATGAGACGGGGCAAAGTGTAGAGGAAACATGGTCGAGGATGTCGAAATACAATGCTGTATAGATCTTGGACAAGCTTCAGTTTCGTTCAATATCACTCCTTTCCTGTTTTTGTTGTGTGGGCCATCCCGTTTCCTACGCCTTAGCCATATTGGTACTCTTCCAGCCTTATTCGATTGTCGCGTCGGCATTAGCGCATCACGGTGTGCTTATCTCAGATCAAAGTGACTGTTTCTTTAAATTATGCTCCTTCCATTTCCAGACGCTCTCGACCTCAGTAGACAAGGTCTAACCATATTTCTTCGGCAATATCAGAATCTCTCACTTACGCTTTCAAAATACAAAATGTCTAACGACGAATCGGCGCCGGCAACGCACCGTGTCAAGATGAAATGCTGTTCAATCTGAACTCATCTCATATATTCTCGTTCTCGTTCACACTGTCGATCGTAAGCTTTTTCAACTGTAAAATCTCCTCTGTCACTTCACTTGAAATCAAGCATGTACATTGGGGAAGCCAGGCCCTCTCAATTCGCAGGGCACGCTTGTTTCTTGTCTGGAGTGGAGACTGAACGGATGTCATGAGGTGTACAGGTGCTGAATAACGCTCTGAACGCTGAGAGACGATGATCCCAACCCTCTTCTTCAAGGTTTGTAGAGGGGCCGAGCGTGGAACGTAGCACAGTTTCCTGTCGACAGGTCACTCTGTTTCGATGTACCATCAACTCGTTAGCTGCTCGTTATGATCAAGGAACAATGTCGAAGTCAGAAACGAGAGTGAGTGAGGGCTCCTGAATCCGTGTTTTTCTAGCTTGCCCATTTAAGTGTCGTTTTGTAGACGCTGTATATCCACGATATTCAATTGTGTCCAATCATGATCATCTTCGATCATCATCCCGCAAAATCACTTGTTCATACCTGTCCATGATCATACTCGGTCTATCGTATTTACAGCTAGGCCTCGAAGCTATATCCCTGTCACATGAAAGTTGGACCTCATGATTAGGACTTCCTTGGCTGGTTCACCGCAGCAGTCCCTTAGAGGTGAATGCACAGCGTTCAGACTCAATAGTGGTTTCTTCGAACACTTGTCTTACGTTGACTGCTCACCAATGGCAGGTAAGTCAATCGTAGCCGCTTCCAAACCAATGCATGTGTAAATGACCAATATGCTACCGTAGATAACTTCCAACACCCCGCCCCGTTAGTCCTCGCTCTATGATGCCGTGGGCCACAACGTTATGCTGATTGATCTCCTCGCGCGCACTCGTAGCCGGATATTCATCTCATTGACTCGAGTTCTTCTTTACGCATATTACGAACGATAAAACGACCGTGAGTCAGTCCTTTGCAGGGGAATCGCTATCAGGTCGCCATTTCGAACTCCTACTTTGAAAAAAGCCGATACCTTGAAGGATTTTGCCATCTCTCCTGTCGACTTAATACCAAGTAAGTCGAGTTTGTCATTTGCCAACACCAACTGATACAGATGTTCCCGAATGATCCCTTATTTCAAGTATCTGAGCACTCAGCCAGGTAATCACTGATTCATGTCGAGATTCTAAGACTCTGATTGCTTTGTTCGGTGTACTTGACTAGCGCTGCAGAGTAGGAAACATGTGTTAGTATATACCCTCTTGCTATCCGCAACCTAACAGCACCTAAAGTGGTATGGCCGGTTCCCGGCGAAGGTCCAACTGTCCGCTCAACCTTCTTTAATCAGAGATGGCTGATTATACATCAGTCATGAAGCGTACCTTCTATTCTTCTGAATTTTCATTCCTTTAACTTTCTGTTATTTGAGATGTTCCTCATGAATGGAAACCTTGTTATAGCGACTGATGTTTCAATCTTGAGTAACTCTCCGGCTCCTTCGAAGTATGTAGAGCTGGGTTGCTCGTTTCGCGGGTTTCAAAGAAATTTTCGTTATTCACAAACGGATCAAGTGTCTGATTCCTGTGCACATGTATCCTTTACTGTTCCTGCATAAGAATTGAAGTGTCAGATTTATCGTAAGTAACCATATATCCCATTTAGCCAATGAAGAGGCAGGCTACAGTACTATGTAGTCTAGACTGTGACTTGATGTAATCTATGCCGCAACGGCATTAACATATCCGCCTAACTCTACTTTGCTGGTTCAGGTTCTGAATGCTGTTTCACGCTTCCGAACTAATATGCTCTGCGTTTGAGGAGCGCCAAAAGACTTCAAAGCGGAAAATGTGCATTCGATTGCCATCGTGCTAGATCAGAATCCTACTTGCATCAAATGATATCTCCATATCAAGTATGTCTATGTATTCTACTTTCCACGGGTTTCTATCTTTCGACGATTTGACAGACGATATAAATTCCGTATCCGTCACGATTTTCGTTGTCTCCCCTTTTCTTTTACTCTTCCAGCCTATTTTCCGTACAACGTTGGTCTAATATGATCGTTGAGCCGGACCCTTTTGCAGAGTTCCTGCGCCCACCGTTGAACGAGACACCGTCAGAACGAACCATGAGGAGGATCCGAGAGGCAGAGGAGAAGCGCATTAGCGACGCGATAGACGAACAGATTAGGCAAGAAAGGCAAATCCTTCAGAAACAGAAGGAGTTGGTTAAGGTTCTATTGCTTGGTCAATCCGAGAGTGGTGAGCGACAAATGGTTTCGCTACGAATTTAGAAGATTCTAATTAGCCATCACAATAAGGAAAATCGACGACTTTGAAAAGTACAGTTATCTATACTTCCTCATCAGAGACATTGATGCCAGCCAATACATACAGACTTTCGTTTGGAGTATGCCCGAGATGAGTGGGAAGCGGAAAAAGCTTCCTGGAGAGCAGTGATTCAACTTAATCTCGTGCGGTCTATCACTTCTATTCTAGATGCTCTCCAAGCCGAGATCGACGGGGAGCCTCCCTCTACTATTCTTGATAACGACGAGCCAGAAACACCTGCCCAACCAAGGGGATCGGTTGACATTCTTTCTGAGTTCAACGATGTGGACTCTAATACATCTGCCCAACCAGCGCTTTCCTTGGAAGAGATACAGAGATTCCAGTTATTCCGTTTGAAACTCGCTCCCCTACGCCGCGTTGAAATGGATTTGAAGTTGAGGCTTGGTGCGGCGACAGAGGAAGTAACAAGCATGGATGAGATACCGGAAACCCAAAGTGACCCAGGAACGGAAATTCATTCACTAGAGTCACCGGACTCCAGACATATGCTTCGTATGCGGAAGAATCGGCGGCGAAGGATTCAAGGAGAGGAAATGGTCGTTCGGGGACTGAGGTGGAGAGAGTTTTTGACGTATGGAAGAACTCGGAGTATATCAGGGAAGACTAGAGCAAGCTTCGAATTTCAGGAATCCACTGAAGGGGGCGCTGCGGAAATTCTTTCTGGGTGCAAGGAGGACATGAAGAGGCTCTGGCAGGATGGAGACGTTCGAGGCATCCTCAAAAGGCGTAAAATGGAGATGGAAAACAATGCAGGATTGTGAGTTCCGAAGTCTCCTTCATCCTTTTTCCCTATTCAACAGGCTCCGTAGCTTTCTCAATGATATTGACCGGATCGCAACACTCTCGTATCTTCCATCTGACGACGACGTCGTCCGTTCGAGGCTCAGAACTGTTGGAGTGCAAGAATACCGCATTTTTGTGGATACAACGAACAGTAATTCTCGAGGCTCAACGTTAGTTTTTCCGCAACTGATTCCCTTTTGCATCAGCATTGAATCTGAATGCTAGGCCAAGGCGCGAGTGGATCCTCTACGATGTAGGGGGATCCAGAACCATGGTACGTGGTCATACCATCTCTCAAAGTTGTTCTTTGTTTGAATTTCCACTCAGCGCCGCGCCTGGATCCCTTATTTCCAAGATGTTAACGCTATCATATTCCGTGAGTTCTTTCGCTGTCCATGCGAGAACTCACGTTCCTCATAATCCATTTAGTTGCTCGTACGTCTTCTGGGTCTGTTTGAGCGGTCGTAAATATTTCTCAACGAAATTGAAGCCATATCCGGTTTTGACGAGGTCCTCCTTGAAGATCCTTCAGTCAATCGGTTGAACGATTCCGTAGGGTTATGGAAGGCAATAATCTCCTCAAGGCTGCTTCAACATACCACGATGGTGTGCTTTCTGAATAAGTGCGACATTCTCAAACGGAAATTGAGAAGCGGGATCCAATTTCGTAACTTTGTTCGGGATTATGGGAGTCAACCGAATGATATTACGCCCATTGCAAAGTGTAGGTGTTACTTACGCTTGAACAAGCACCGGTTGCAGCGATTGATAAACTGCGCAGTCATCAAAGAACGATTCCGAAATATTGCAATCAAATACTCTAATCAGCAGAGGACAACATATATATATACTACTTCTGTTACGGTTTGTGCAGTGTCTCCCCTCCCTGGTCTCTCCGACTCACAGCTAGCTATGCCTTACAGGATACAAAAGCAACTGCTACTACGTTGAGATCGGGTAGGCTATTCCCTTCGCCAAAATTCCATTCTGATCTTAACGCCTGGTATTCCAGTTCGAGACAGTATCTTCAGGGAAAATCTTGCTTCAGCTCAATTTGTATAATTTAATCTTCCTTACTAGTTGTAAATTTCCCTTGTGACGCCTACCTGAACTGAAACAGTACCTTTCCGAGAATCCTCGGGCGTGACTCTAGTCTGCGACATCGCCACCAACCGCTTCGGTGAAGTCATTTTCCGTAGCCGAGTGGCGCCAGATGTCGGAGAGCGATGTGAATCGCAACTCCATGGCGCATTGAGTTAAAGCATACTTGCACTTACACGCTCACTTATAACTAGTACGATTCCCTGATTTTAATGAGTTTACATTTTTCTATAGAGCCTCTCCCTCCTCCGCGTCCAACTTCCTTCGAGATCATGAAGGAGTTACATGACAGTCGGTTCAAGGAGTTCCCCATTAAACGGGACGCTGAGCCAGCAGAGGTTATTTACGCCCAATTTGCCCCTCCAACTCCACCAAAGACGTCTCCGCGATGTGAGTCGCCTCATTTTTTCCCTATCGCTCTTTGTAATCTTCCGCGCTTTGAGGAACTCATGATCAAGCTAATACAGTCAACGCCCAGGACGCAGAAATCACCGTTGTCTCTTCCGACAATGTGTTGTTTCGTTTACACAAGATGAATGTTCAAGTGACGTCCGGCGGCTTACTTCAATCTCAATCGAAAGGCCCAGGAATCCAGGACGACTTTCTTACGTTGACAGAGCCAGCCAATGTGCTGGAAATCCTGTTCGAATTTTTGTATCCAGATTACGAGACAGATTTGGAGCGGCTGGAATTTAACGCATTATTGAGTGTGGCGGAAGCAGCGGAGAAATATGGTGTGTTCTATGCGATGAGCCACTGTACATTTTGCCTTCGGTGCGTATATCCTAAAGCTATGTTCTCGTCTCTTGAGCTAATGACATCCACTGGCATCAGGAAACATACACTTTTCCACTCTGCCGAACTGATAAGGTTCGCAGTTAAGTACCGGAAAGAGAAGATGCTGGCGGAACTTACTCCTCCTTTGCTGGACATGGAACTTGAGGAGGTAATCACCATCTTACCACCGACAGCTTTTGGTGAATTTGTGCGTGATTCCATCTTTGCCCATACCGCCTGCCATAACTCGTTTTGATGACTTCTGCCAGTGCATCTTCCGCGACAGATGGATTAAAGTCCTTTTGAAGTGCTTTGCTCTGATCATTGAATCCAGCGCCGACCACGATCAGAATCAAAATTACCCATGTTTCAAGGAACCTCAAACGCAGATCACTCGGAGGTTAAAGTCCTTCCTGGACGACGCCATAGCAAAACCTAGTTCTCTCTTCCCTGATCAGCTCGACCGATCTTTTCTACAGCTCGAGGCCATTTTGATGGGTAACGGTTGCGCGTGGTGTAAAGACGCCTTCATAACGTTCAAGGATTGCGTGTTGGATGAAGTGAAGGAACTTCCACGAACGTTTGCGGTTGAACTGTATTGATGATGAGATGCGCTTTGGAGGCTTCGGAACGAATTGTTTGGTTTGACATGGGCATATCTGAACGTCACATTTTCCGCACATAATACGAGGTCGACAGATCGTTTCGTGTTTCACAAACTAGAGAAAGCACGACTATTCAGGGTCAATATTTAGGGGAGAAGTCCCGAATCCAAAGGGCGCTCACAGACATCCCTAGAAATAATGCCTTGGAATCATCTCTTTCAGGAGTAGTAGTAATATGGTTGAGTTGGCCTTGAAGGGGCAGCCAGAGTCTTGACGAAGCAAGAGCTTGGAGGTAAAAAGAACGATGCCATTTGTTCAACAACTAGTGAAGATGCGATGAATGGATAGAAATACAATGATATGACGAAGATAGACGACAATGGTCGGTCAGAATGAATGAGGAAAACTGCAGTAGGCAAGTTGAGGGCGCACGATATAGTAATCATAGAAGAATTGTGTTGAGCAATTGATTCGGAACCTGGATGTTTATAGGAGAGAACTCGGGAACATAACATATGGGTAATGGAATGAAGTAGCGATGGGAATGAGCTGATGATATAGGAAAACGAGAGACGAGGAAAAGAGCTGGACAGAGAATATATCAATTAGATAGGACATAGAAAACCAACGTCAGGGCAACAATGCTGAGCACCTTCCCCAGTACGCCACCTGCCAAACCGGCGAGTTCTGGGTCGACTGTCGTGGATGCTGGATTTGGAAGCAGTGTGTACCTTGTATGAGAGGAGGAGATGGTCTCTTCCGCAGAGTCAGATTCAGAACCAATAGATGCGGAAGCATCACAGTCAAAAGACATGTGTGAGTTAGAAGAAACATCACAGGAGTCAGAGTCTTTCTGCGAGACCACATGCAAGGATGAAATTGTGGTGGGAGAAGAAGGGGATACCACGAGGTAAGGCGAGCCGCAAGATAGACAAGCGTGCGATGTGTGCAGCTGCTGTCAGTACGTAGGTTTAACTCAGTAAGAAAATAGAATGGCAGGGAAAGTATTGCCCGACGTACATATTGAAGGTGTTCATCACATAGAACCTTCTCGCAACACGATGTTAGAAACGGCCTAATGGCTGGCTGGAGGCTGCATAGAATACATGTTAGAATCGGAGCATGAATGAAAACAGTGATACACACCAAATAGCACAATCGGGGTGTGAAGATCTAATTTGTAAGTGCGACCTCTGTCTCTTCACTGACGTTGAAGGCAAGAACGCGTTGGGGAAATTAGAGGGTTCTGGAGGCGGTGTAGGTGCCGCAGACTCTGCGCCAAGATTAAGGGCGAAATCGTCTTCCGCGTCTTCGGAATTCGACACACAAGAACATGCGAGGGGGCACAACAAAAATATGATTCGTTTGAAGAATTTTGGTGAATGTGGAAGGTCAGTGAAAGCACGGAAGAACAGGAAAAAAAAACCTGCCGTATTGATCGTCGTCAACATCAAATTTATCCGGATACAAGTCCTGAATAGATACCACCTTTGCTTGCATACTTTTCGTTCTCTCTCCAAGCTAAAACCAGCGATGATCGTCTAGCCAGGTCACCTTGCTTGCTAGTCCTTTGCCACCCGTCTTTACCAAACGCCCGTGCATTTTTTCACACGCTAGGCGCTTTCATCTCTGTAGCTCGCTCCGATCCATTGTATTTTTTCTAATCCTTGTTCATGCACTTATGCACTACTACTACCAGACCACAAATACGTGCGACGTTGAAGCATACCTTCTCGGAATCCGTCACCTCTCACGACACGTCGGACGTCCATTTGTCAAACATAAGGAGAACCAAAGAGAATGAACCATTCTCAGCGACCTCCACACGATGGCCCAACAGGATCGAAGCGTAGAATTTGTGACCCCGAATTCGGCGAGCGCAAGAGGGCATGAATCGCTGTTTCTAAAACATCGGTTCTGAAAGCTGGTAGATCACAGGAAATTCCAATGGAATTAGTTTTCGAGGTATCTTTGCTACTCAAAAGTCGCCGCTTGGCTCTTTGCTTTTTTTTCTGACTCCTCAATCTTGTAGATCCTGTCATATGTCCCACCGTACGACCTACTCAAATTGGCAAGGATAAACAAAGCTTCCAGGTGTTTACTCTTGAGTCGCTCGTCTGCATTCTTGTGGCGTATATCACGCGCAAATGCAGACGACATACCTGATCCGCCATTCGAATTTTCCGAACCAGCTGATGCCCATCTTTCATCAACTATTGCAGTGTACGTTCAATCTTTTGTGACAGCAATGTTCTTCACTGATTCTTTTCCATAGTTTTGCCAGGTTCGCTGCGACAAGATTATGTGGGAATGCCGAATTCGATGCTGCAAAAAATGTTCCATACAACAGGCAAGCAGTAATTATTTACACCTATTCTGACCCACCTGACCGACCATTAGGTTCATTCCCGATAATGATCAGGCTATGAATAAATATCACATCTTGCCGCACAAAGATCGCATGAAGTCTTTCGTTCCCAAGCGTATGTCTATGGTCCTAAGTAGATGATTCTTTTGTCGTATTCAAGTTCAATACCCGCCTTATCTCTAGAGACCTCAATGAAAGCTCATACACTCAAGTTCTAGATCAGTACAATGCCGAGCTCCTTGCGCTTGAAGGTAATGCTGAAGCGATTGAGGAATGGATAAGCTGTAAGATTTGACCGTTGGCGCCGTTTTCGGTAGGCGTCCCATTCAGCACACGCAGTAGCATGCTATCACAGAGTGAACACTATGGCTGAGCATAATCTGAGTCTGAAGATAACACTCACAGTTTCGATAATGTTGTATTGTTCGAACGGGAAGCGGCACGACAGAGTCGCATCGAATCGCAAGTAGTGACTATCAAGGCTAAACATTCAATTGATACCATAGGATTGAAGAAAAGGCTGAAGCAGAGGGCTGGGCCTTCGAGGTAGAGAGTCCGCATCAAATGAAAGGCTATCCAACGGGAAAGCTTGCGTCTAACCCTTGCATCAATAGGAAGGATAAAAATACTCTGAATGAAGAAGGTGCGTACAGTGTCTCTCTTCATGGAACGATTCCTGATCACTGCTCTAGACTGGCTCAAAATTCAACCTCTTATACCCGAACCTCTACAGCAACAAAGAAATGTCCTTGTGGACCGAACCGTATCTGGGCGCATGTTTTTGCTTGAAGAAGCATACGGCCGATTCCAGAAAAGTTACTTCTGCCAACATAGTGCGATCTGTTCGACCTTAGGAGACCTGATCGTCACAGATGGTCCTATCAAAACACTTATACAAGCCACTCTGCTTAACCATCACCCTGCAAGCATCGATTCAGAGTTCAGCATGCGCAGCTTGGAAACGTTCCTTTCTTCCGAATTTGCCTCGACCGCTCACAAGTAGCGATACGAGAGGAGATGGACATATTCAGGATGTTATGCGAAGCTGTTCCTGGCACGTCTAGCGGCAATGATTTGTGCCTCTTCCAGGTGTAATGCTGGCAGTTGTGGAATGGCTCTTTGATATCCTGATGTCTTCCATCACAGCTGTACTATTGCCTATGACTTCCGTGCAAATTCGGAAACAACTACATTCGAGACGACTGGAATCATAGGGTTTGACTGCGCTACGTTATCCTTTCTGGTTCCCTGGATGCCACGAATCGCGAAGTCTAGTTTGAATGATAAAAGCGGTTTAGTTAACGAGAAGAATGCGCTCTATTGCTTCAAGATCTTGAATACCAAGCCGTGGAACTATAACGAGAAAAGAATCGGCTTTTATCATCGCGCCTCAGAAATTGCTCGCCGAGTTCTAACGAATGACCCCTATCTTGACCCATCGTTAAGTCATCTTTCTGTGTAACTATGTGTGTTTCGCCTATTGTCCTGCCCGATCTAAATCATTCTCGTAGACAGCGAATCTCAAATCGATGGAGACTGGTACACGGACTTTAATAGTCGCTCCCGAGTATAATCAACTCTCAAGATTGACTGAATATGGAATGTATCTGCTCAACGCCTCCCTCGCTGCTAAATCACTGTTTCATTCTGTGCTCTTTCAATAAATCTCAGGCTGATTGCACGGACACTACGTCTTGTTCTGCCCAATGATGTTATCCTTATCTGATCATCATCGTCGGCGAGGGATAGTCATTAATCAATTCAATTCAATACTATCTACTTGTTTAGGAACAAAGCCTCATGTAGGAGTGTATTTCAGTGGGTCCGTCCACGTCAAGGTTCAACACATGTTTAAATTAATTCAACAGCTTTCTAGTCAATTTCTGGAAGAATACATCACCCTTAAATTCCAGACGACTCGTTCTCTACACGTGTAGAGCTCTACTAGTATGTTATTTACAGGAACTCTCTAGGATTGTTTCAGTGGCGTCTCTTATGGCCCCTAATATTCCTGATACCGTTCAGAACATCCTGAACTTTGGCTTGAACCTTACCCGTCAGGAATCCCTCTCGACAGACACATTCCCAAAGCACTCGCCGATAAAGTTTAAAGACAAACACCTCGACGAGAACTATATTCTGAAGCGGGTTGTGTCTCTTCCCGGAACCGAGCTCCTGACGGGCCTTCTGGACTTCGCTAACGAGCTGCTTGAATCTGTGGACGAGTTTCCAAAAGCCTCTCTCCCTGCACTTGTGACACACCGCTACCCCGCTGTCGATCTCAATGCAGACACAATCGCCAAATATTACCAGAACTCCGTTTCCGAAGCATGTTGTTATCTTACCTCTCACCTCCTTCTCCATTCCAAAGCCACCAGTTGGTGCAATGACTTATCGTGGAGACAATTGGGAGATTCAGAACCGCGGCCTCTTCCACGAAACCGGAATCGAGCGCGGATTGAAAGGCGATTGTCGGAAGAATATTTTGTGGCTCGCAAGTGGTCTCTTGTTCGCATAGGAGACTCACCCTCTATTCCAATTGGTTCTTTAACTCCAGGAGAGCAGAATCTTAGGAAATATTTATCAAACTGTTCAGATCAGACTGAGCTCGCTGTCTGGGAAGTATTTGCTTGCACATTAGCCTCTGATTACCTTTTCGACAGTATACGGAATATTGCACGAATGTCGACCGAAGAAAAGACGAAATTCTCATGGAAGAGGCCAGACACCAAAGAGTTTTACATCAGACACTTGCCCTACAAACGGTATTCAGATGCTATCCCAACGCTTTGGACTTTGCCACGCGATTCCCTTGATTTCGGTAAATTTATTTCCAACGTTGAATTTCTCAAAAACTAACTCAGATAACCAAGGTGCAGAATGCTCTGGTAAAGTTCAAGCTTCCTGTGATATTGATGAGACTTATGTTTGTACAAGCCTCCGAATGCAATGAAGGAAGTTCTCAACGTCGACCTCGGACGCAACCAATTGATATCCGACCACTGGATAGCATGGACTGGGAAAATGTAGAAATTGAGAATAGTTCTTCAGATATTGCGGTATGGGGACAAGATTATCTCCAACGGGTTCATCACTACTTCCTTATGACTGATCCAACAATTAAATCCTGACCAACTTTCTATGTAGGCATGGGCTCGTGCTGTCGATATTGACGCCACATTCATAATACTACACCGTGGTACAACTGAAATCATCTGCATCAGGCACCGAGTGTCCCAAACACTCTTCGTCTCGGAAATCATAGATACTTCAGTCAAATACTATGGAAAACTTCAGATCGCCCTCTATGCTGCAATCCTAAAAGATCAGGTAGAACGTCAGGAAATCTTGGAGAGGGAACATCCTCCTAAAGCAAAGGTTACATCGGGAAACAAGCGTTCCTTCGACCAGGTCGAACCCGAAACTGATAGCTGTTCGAGAAAGCGACTCCGTTCGAACAGCCTAAGTCCTGATTCAGTACAGGCCGCCCCCATCTACACACTGTCTTTGAAGGTGTGCATGGCAACGCTACACAATTATGCTTCAAAATCATTGTTGTTGACATAGGAACGCTGCAAGAAGCTGGAGCTAGCTGTTATTAGTCTCGAACACTATTTGCATAGGTCAACAGTTCCTTCATTGTTCGTTCGACGAAAATTCGACGGCAGGGAGTCCCTTCGAACTCTATCGCTACGACCTTCGTATCCCTTGGAATCCTGCCTTCGGATTATTGTCAAGTCGTGGATTGGCGGCGGAGCCTCAGGACATGCACATCGAGGAATCTTATACATTGGTTCTGATGATAAACGCTGTGAAGAAGTAGTGGTAAAGTTTGGTCGGGATGATCATTCACGGCAGTCCATGAGGCACGAGTTGAAGGTCTATGAATATCTTGCGCAGGCCAAAGTGAACTCGGTTCCCCATTGTTACGGGCTCTTTGAGGATATCGGAAACAAAGATAGCCCGTATATATTGGTTACCAGCTATGCTGGAGAGAGTTTGGCGGCATCGTGGAAGAAGGGTACCGGAGCGATACCAAAATCTCAACAGTAGGTCTCCTTTAACATCATTGTCCTCTCCTCATTGATAATGCTTGCTAGTCCTACTTACCTTCGCAGTTTGGCAGAAATTCATGCTGCTGGTATCCACCATCGGGACTTGCGTGCGCCCAATGTTGTCATTGACAAGAATGGCAAAGTCTCCCTCATCGACTTTGATATAGCAAGATTATACGTGACTGGACGACAACGCAAGCACGAAAGAAAGAGAATGTTGAATCTGTTGAATGGAAAGAGTGTGGACTACGACCGTACAAGTTTTCGTGATGGAATTCACTGTGATGACTGTTCTCCTGGTATTTGTCATGAAGCATCGGGGTGGGATAGCGAGGAAGAGCAAGTGGTGCGAGCTCGTTCTGAACCTCCACGTATTAAAAACTAAAAGTCCTTGTACCTACCTAATCGATGAATGTATCAATTAACTTATGAAGTGCTAAGAGCTCCTAAATGAGTACTTTTCAATGGTATATCTCGAGCAATTATCGAGAGCCCAATGCAACAACATCAAACAAGAACTGGATGAAAATTAAGCAGATTATAACACTAATGAGAGTGATCAGAAAAGTGATCAGATTTGCAAGAGATAACTACTTTTCAACCAATTAAGGGTGAAACTATGGAGCCAGAGAGGTCAAGGATAATATGGCTAAATGATAAAAGAATGGTACTATGAACAATGAATAAAGAGTGTCTTGCTGTTGGTTCACAGTAAAAATAAAAAATCAATGAAGTAACATCAAAACAGTGCATGCCGAAAGAGCTGCAAGGGCAGTCCGTCCAGTAATCCTCAGCGCCGAACTAGAACTAACAAATTCGCTCGTGCCTAATACTTGATTCGATCTTCCGATGGCTCGTACTGCGTAATGGCTATAAGAATTGGAAACTGTGGAGACCGTGATGGTTGTTTCAAATCCGTCTTTGGTCTTGTTGTATAAAGAGATGCTGCTTGACCCTGAAGAATCACTGGCACCATATAACTCCCATTTGACAATTTCGGTTGCGCCGTTCCAAGATGCGTGAGCACTCAGTAAATTACTTTTGGAAGAACTGACCAGCTCAATAGATGGGGAGTCTGTGGGTGTTCCGGTCCAGTTGTATCGCAGGGCTCGATCTACAAAAATCAATCAATAATGAATTTCAAATCCGCATCGAGAAGACATACAGCTTTCCACATCGCCGACACCAAACTGTGTAGTCCAGAGCAAATCAGCGTCTGGACTATATTCACCAGTCCAAGGTAGCTGGCCGAACCTGAATACCAGATACTACAAGGTAAGGCTAGATATAAATGACTCGGCTCGGCACTGGTACACACCCGACTAGAAAGTTCCCGTTGGGTTGGAGCTGGACACTCCCTTGGCTTTGTGAAATGCTTTGATTCCACGGCAAGAACTCTGTGAGAAGGTTGACAGTCATATTAGAAAAGTCAACCCCCAGGTAAAGTCCTCGCGACATCTGTTCTTGTTGTTGGCCAAACTGTCCTGCATTGTCAAATAACCTGTGCGTCAAAACACTTAGCAACGTTCAGAGATAATCAACCGAATAACACACGTCATGGTCGCATATGTATCATTTTTTTCTACCCATCGGGCATGGTGTTGCCAGCTAAACTCCGTTCCGTTCCCCATGCTGAATGACGAATTCTTACCACCCATTTTCCACAGGATATCTCCGTTAGTTCCGTCGAGGTAATACACGGTCCAGCAATGGCGGGAGGAGATCAAGTAGTTCCCGACATCGTCCTTCTCAATGGAATTGATGTGCTGCCGCAAGATTAGATCCAAAAGCCGCAGTTATGGTGCGAAATGAACACGCACAAAATAATCGAAAGCTTCAGCAACGCTGCCTCCACCCGTTCCAGGTGTGTTATAGCATTCTGTAATATTTACGTGCTCGCTTGCTATCCAAGTGAATAAAGCCTCGTCTGTACAAGAATATCAGTCGACGATAGGCAGTAAATTTCAATCCGAAAACTCACTACTACTGATATTAAGTTCCTGCATGGCACTATCAAGGATCCATCCTTGTTGAGGTCCCTGAATCGACGAAAGGTCTAACGATTTTGGTTGGTACGCTGTCATTAAAGCGGTATTGTTTGAGGTTATCTGGGCCTGTCAAATTCATGTTTGAATTTTTCCACAGTTGTGAGGGAAGAGAATGATCACCTACTTCATGGAAATCAGCGAAGGTTTGTCCTGTTTCACCCGTGAGATTGGTGGTACTGGTTCGAGAGAAAATTTAGATTAACCGGAAGCCGACTTGTCGTGTGACAACTCACAAATTGGCGACCAACTCGTAGTTCGAGTTTAAGAGAATATCATACCCACTCCCTACACCAGCCGCTGTTGCTGTTCCGGTCCAAACGATGATGTGTGGTTCATTGAGATATGTGACCACTGAAAATGAAAGGGTTTGGCCATAGATTGATCCATCCCATACTAAGGAACCAGTTTGGTCGTAGATGGCAGCGCCTTGACGTAGGACAGAAGCACCTGGATAAATGAATAGGCGATTGGGTTCAGAAATTCTCAACGTCGCATACCACGTACCTCGAGGCGCAGAAAAGATATATCCCGTCGACAACGACGGGGCACCTGCGCTTTCATTGACCGGAACGACAAAGTTCCATTCCGCACTGGAGATATGAAGTTGAAAAAGACACGCGACCTAAGACAAATCATGCGTACGGTGTATAATTCGCCGAGAAATAACTTTGGAAAGGCCCATATCCCAACGCGCCTATGGAATACTCATTGCTCCGGAAAAGAACTGAATCCCCTCGAACGGAAAATAGAAAGAGACAGAGCATAAGCCCACGAGCAATGAACGTTGAGCAAAAAGAGCATCTGACGCTGCCCATCGGATGGAATAGAGGAGGGGGGAAGAGAAATCAGGACCTGATTGTGTAAAAGTCAATATTTATCAGAGGCTTTAATTTTCCATTTACACACGAATCAATTCGTGAGCCGGGTGACAAGACCTATGTAGTATGCTGCGCAATTATTGTCAGTTGCAAAGATGGCGATCAACGACGTTGAGTAAAAGAGCATTTCGTCTCATGGGAGCCAGCAACTCTCTCACGAAGATAAATGAAAGTGGATGAAGTGTATACTGGACTTCCAAATGCAAGTATCTGCTGTAGTCGTCAGGAAGAACAAGCGCGCCGAAAGCAACTTACCATAAAGCCTCCATGTATTCGAGATGAAATTATCCGACCCGGCGGGAAGAAAGCGGAACCAATGCGATGAGTAAATTAAGCACATCTATTTTTACTAGCCTATAAATACACAGAAGTACTAGAGTGCAGCGCAACGGATGAGTAAAAAGATAGAGTGATAGTACTACTTAGGTATAAGGTATTGTACTGATAGGTATGCAATAAGCAGTCGGTCGAGACAAACCGAAGAGGGGAGAGGGGAGTAGATAGATTATACCGAAACCAGTATACAGATGAACTACTCGAGTATGTTGGGAGAGTGAGCGGATACATTCGATCGAAGGAAAGACAAGGGGACAGACAAGAGAAGCAACATGTTGGATGCGGTCTCGTGTAGACAGCATGCAGCTCCGAAAATGGGGGAGAAATATCAATAAACATTGTCCCAGAAAAAGTCCAAGAACGAGGCCAAGCCTCAAAGTCTCAATAAGAAACAGTATGATGACACAATATATATCTAGCCTCTAGAGAAATCATCAAAGGACCATCATGCAACCAACCAGGCAAGCGATTGTGGCACAAACA
The DNA here is from genome assembly GCA_027886305.1 of Lentinula aff. lateritia. Classification (NCBI taxonomy): domain Eukaryota; kingdom Fungi; phylum Basidiomycota; class Agaricomycetes; order Agaricales; family Omphalotaceae; genus Lentinula; species Lentinula aff. lateritia. The sequence continues at coordinate 10,370 of MU795303.1, read as the reverse complement.
ATTCCTCCGAATCCATAAGCAGAAGTTACAGCGTTGTTACTTTTTGAGTCTGTTGAGCCGGACGACGTCGACGACGACGATGACGAAGTACTAGTGGTGGTGGCATTAGGATTTGTCGAGACGCCATTCCAATAATCTCTGATGATGGTAGAGGCTTGTTCTGCGAGACCATAAGTAGGCGCACCAAGCTATGCCAAGGAAATATGAGTACATAAATTTCGTGATAGAGACTGAAACGTACATGGCTCGATAGCTCGAAAGGATACACACTCGCATCTGCCACTCTGACGTTCGAAGTACCATAGACAAGCAATGACGGACTAACAACACCCCCCAACTCAAGCGGAAGCATGGCGCAAGTCCCTGTGGGGTGGTATTCGGTCCCTACAGCACCCTGGATCCAAGTGTCCCATTCATCGTCGGTGCTCACGGAGGAACCGGGAGTAGTTTCACCTGTAAGGTACGTGGAGAGTGGGGAAGCCTGCGAAACGAGACGAGCCATTTTGAAGCCCTCACGCAGGATGGTGAGGTCAGCATCGTGTACCAAATAGTTAGGATTGATGAAAGGATAGTTGAACGCAGAGTCGGAGGTAATGTAAAGCTCGCCAACACTGGAAGACAAGGGAAACAAATTAGATGAAATTCCGAGTTAGAACCAGATGATATCTCACCTCAGAGGATGTTGGATCGCGGCCTGAATCAGGACACTGGTATTCGTGATACTCAACAACAATTCGATCTGGCCACTGTTACTCGAATAGAACTGGTTGGTGATGGTGTCGTAGATTGCCTTGTAACCTGCGGCAACGGTGGGGTCACCTAATGGGAGCAACGACGATACAGATGAATCAACTTCTGCTTGAGCTGAAGATATCAGAGCAGAGGCAGTATCTGATCCGAGAAGAGTTGTCAAGTTGACGTAGGCAGTGGCAGAGTTGATGTAAGAGAGAAATTCTGCGGTGGCTACGCCGTCTGCGTGGAGGTCCCCAGCTGTCTCTGCAGTAGTGCTATAAATTAAGCTTCCACTCTAAAGGGAGACGCAATTATAAGGAGGCTAAATTTATGTATTAAATTGAAGGACTCACCAGATGGTCTTGTAATCGTTGTCCAACCCCAGGAAGGTCAAGCTGAACGTCCACACCTGCGGCCTGAAGGTACTTTGACGGTCCGACTCCACTGAGCTGTAAGACTTGTGCACTTCCGATAGTGCCGGCAGCAAGTATGACCTCCTTGTTCGCGTTCACAGTCTGCTTCGCGGCTGTCGAAGAGGACGCCCATTGCACCCCGGTGGCAGTCAGATTCCCGGATGTTCCCGAACCCCAAACGATATTCGTAACAGTCGCAGAAGGGAGGATGTCAAGGTTAGATCTGGGAGGCAAGGGGTCGATGTAACCAGAACGGGAGTATGAACGAGTCCAATTGGCAGGATTGATAGAAGAGGTTGTGATATAAGCACCGGAATTATCGCCTGACGCAGAATCGGGATTACTCGGAATGCCAAGTGTTGCGAGCGTGGGCGTCCAGTTTCCAACGATATTGAAAGTTTCTCCAGGATATGACCAATGAATAGGTCCATTGGATCCATGAGACGCGGCATTGTACTGAATCCCAGCTTCAGCTGCAATGTCAGAGGAAGGTGCACCGAAAGTCTCGCTCTTCTTCATGGCGGCGTTGTACGAGTCCCAGGCCCAGAACTCATCGGTATCGTTAGGATTGATAGCGTGGATGGCATTGATCTCAGGCTCGTTGGGTCGAACGAGATACATGCCGTTGATAGCAGAGGATCCCCCAAGGACTTTGCCTCGCGGCCATGATACGTTTCGGTTAGAGCATCCTGTTTGTTCAGCGGTCTGAGACTCGCGTATTAGAAACGATGATTGAGGAAATGGAGCTAACTCTCACCTGATACGCGTAGTCATATTCGGAACCAACGAGCGAGGAATAGTAAGTGTCAGCCGGCGTATCTATACCGCGATGAGAAAAAGAAAGGTTTAAGTTTGCAGTGACCAACTAATTTGTGTAATATTCGCATCGCCAGATTCTCCGGCTTCCAATACGAGCACGGTATGGTTCGAATCCTCGGACAACCTCGAAGCTAGAACCAACCCAGCCAAACCACCTCCGACGATGATAAAATCATACGAGCTTTGAATTGCAGAGCTATCTGAAACTATGTTCCTTGCTCGCATATTGTGGACATCCCTTCTTCGGTGAGCCTCAAGAGGGTCGGTAATGGCGGATGCAAAGCATGTTGAGAAAAGGTATGTTGAAGAGAGTGTGAGGATAGTGGTCTTGGGGATGGACCACATATCGTAAGGGGTCGTAAGATTATTGTAGACCAAGTGAAGCACAAGCAGGAGTCGAGAGGGCAAAAGAATTGGTGAGGGAATTTTCGATCACTGTTTATAAGGCATCATTACAGTGAGTCTGGACTTTGATCGACGGTACAATTTTGCCGCCTTGATCCAAACGATTGAATGATGTCAGCCTGGCCACCCCCTCGACCATCCCGGACCCGTTTCTACCCGTTCGTGGTTGACATGAAGCTTGGCCATAGTAACGGGCATAAATTGAGGAAAGCCTCTGTGTATGTAGAGTACAAGATATTGCACATGCAACAATTATGGGCGGGTCCCTGGATCTTCACCGGCACCTGCTGAGACCTGCTGCGCTGACCACCCCAGAAACAAGCTGCGAGTACAAAAATAAAACCCTGCGTGCGGTATGGGTATCCACCGAATATCAAACTACTTGTCATCGCTTTCAAGACGAAACATCGCTGTGCCCTGGTCATACCACCCGCACCAATAGAATAATGGTCCCACGGAAAATCCAAACGCTTACGAGCACTTTTAAGTTAAGTCCTCGAACACACCATTCTCTGCTTGCTCGGGTTGCTTATTGAGGCTTTGGTCCAACGCATATACCACGTTGCGAGACGTTGTGATGACATGAAGCTAATGTCGGAAAGTCCTGGGAATAGACGGCCTAAACCTCACACCGTTCAAGGGCAAATTACGATAGCAGGAAATGAAAACGAGCGTCATAGAATGTCACCTCCGAAGAATCGGCGCAGGGACTAAAAGGATCATAGGCAAAGCTTGATACTGTAGACCTCATCAGAGGGAAGAAGGTATTGCGGGAGTAATAGTTATATAGATCTGACCAGAACGACCAAGTAATGGTCGGTCAACATCTTAGACGAAGAATATCAGGCTGTTCCGCACGCAGCAACGGAAAACATCTATGGAGTTGATCACGATCCTCCGCTCGTGCCACAATTTCAACTGAATCTAGCCATGGCATAGCACGAACAGCGGGTATTAAGGCCCGGTCTAATTCAAGCAGGGAGGTCGAGTCCACAGAAGTCAAAGTCATATGAAAAGAGAAGATGATATTTCGAAGAGAATGAAGAGTCTTGAGGGAGATGAATGACAGAGGCCAAGACGAAGGCCAAAAAGAGGTTTCTGTATGATAATCAATCCCGAGGGTGAGAATATCGGGACAAGTCTCCGGGATAGTATCTAGAGCATATAAATGGTTACTTTTGATCACATAGAGCAGCAGTAGCCCTCACCATGGAAAGAATCAACAGATAAATGAAGAATTTTCGGGAAAATGTCAAATCTAGAACCGTTGTGCGTTGAAAATTCGGACAAGCTGCTCTTGACTACTTCGAACCTGACTCCAGATACCTTCAACGTATGGATATATTCGAGATCCATCAGTTCCAGAGACGCAGGAGCCAACCCCATACGTCCCAATATGTTCTCTGCTTGCCTGATGTCCCAAGTACACCAAGCTTCTATGCTCAGTTCATGTACGTCCACTCTGGTAATAGAAATAGAGATAGGCTCCCGACTCGATGTCTTTTCAACATTCAACATTATTTTGAACAGAAATGGAAACTGTTTCCCCGTGCGACATTTTCTGAGGATATCGACTAAATGAAGAGGAGCTACCTGATAATCAAGGAAGACCACCCTATAAAAAGCCAGAGTCCGGAGTCTAGATGAGTGGCGTTTGATTAGAGCGGCTAAGGGGGAGACGCATGGACTTTCCGAGCCAGATGATCCGCTTGCCAACGAGAAACGAGCAACAGTAAGGTTGCGGAGGCGAGGGAAGACAAGATTGTGCATTTGCTTCAAGCCCTGCAATAGAATCGATTGGGAGAAGTACCAATCGATTGTCAAGTCCGTGACCTTGGTATATATATCTGGGATACCTAGAATCTTTGCGAAGGCGTCCTTGATCATGAAATCATCGAATCCGTAATGACGAGTAGGATGAATGGGTATTCGACCTAATAAACAGGCAGGAGGGACAGTTATGGTGGAAAACAGACGTCTGGAGCTAGCAACTCGCCAGCGGTGGCATACTAAAGAGCATGACTGGACATCTTTGTGGTTTTCGAGGAAATTGAGAATGATTTCAATGAGCTCTTGAGAAAGGACGTTCGCATCGGCTTCAAGAGTAGCCCTCATTCCACCTATCAAACTAAGCTCTACCAGTTGGGTCGAGGATGATTGTAAAAAGCGCAAATACCCGCACGGTAAATCAAGGAGGCCCTCGTACTTAGTGGCACAATTCGTTTTGCACGTCACCAACTCCTCAATTCGCAGTCATTGACAAGGAGTGAAAGGGTAAACAATATTTAAGCGCTGACAGTTAGACGCCGTCATTCAAGACTACACAATAAAACCAACACGGCAATCTCGACTGTACAACCAAAAAAATCTTCTTCTTTTGAAACAAAAGGTGATACAAGAGAGAATACTACAAAGTAGAGCGAAAGTATTGTATCAAGATTAAAACAGGAGTGTTTTCAGCAAAGAAAATGACGAAGAACATCAAGAGAACTCACCAACCACGCAAGACTTTTGTAATCCAGGTCTTCACCGAACGGGGGTTAAACGGCGTTTACTGTTCGATGGACCCTGGTTAGGATTGAAACGCGCGGCGAGATCGAAGTGGGGAATTGGGGGTGAATGCGCTAGATGATTGTTCGAATGCATTCTTCACTATCTCATATAGCTGCTTGTCTTTCGTCTTCAAGGTTCGATCTAGTTTATCCAAGTCGGTGAAATCAACACTAACGTGACTGTTAATGAAGGACGCGACAGCCCTGCCAGTCTGGGTGGGCCAGAAATCCTTGAAAGTACCCTTGCACTTCGCAAAATCTTCCTCGTAATCCGGGTAATCACGCTTGATATTCTGCCAACGTTCGCCTGCTTTCTGCTGTAACTTCCTTGTATTCCGTTGCTCATCTGTCATGTGCGAGTGATATGGAGTTCCTTTCGTCGGGTATTGCGACGATGTGGAAACATCACCAGAAGCACGACGCTCTACATCGACAGGAGGCTGAACAGCATGCTGTATGCCTATTAACAGAGTGGTGTCGTCAATCCCAGCCTACATATGAGGAAGCGTATCAGTGACCGGGGAACACCAGAAAGTATAACAAGTTGAAGTGGACTAACCTTGTGCGGCATTCCCATGGCATGATCGAACTTCTAATTTTCATTGCATTAGTTGAGTAGGACCGAATTTGAGTGAAAACCCAACCTTCTGCTCCAACGAGACAGAAACAACTTCGGCTTGGTGATGGTAAACGTACTAAAAACAGAGTTTAGGTTAGGAAAGAGAATACGGATGAAACCTAGATAATGACACATACACCATGAGAATTGTGGGGATGGTGGTGGTGATGCTCAACACCAAGCCCTCCTTCGATATAGTTATCCTCAATCTTCACCTCGAATTCGTCGTCACCCTGGTGGTGGCTGTGAGGGTGATGTCCCTCAAACTCAAACTCAAACTCGTCTCCGCCGAGAAGTTCATGGTGACGATGACGCGGGCCACCAAATTGATCCTCATGATGGCGATGAGAAGATTGCTACGATGTTTATGACAATCATGACGGAATAGCTCTACAGAAAAGAGTGAGACTGACCCATTGAGGTTCTCCGACATTGTCGAATCTGCAGTCATCGAGATCCCGCGCGTTGATAGGAACAGCAAGAGCAGAAGAAGCTGCTCTAGCAGCAATAAGAGCTGTGATTATAGAACAAGAAAAGACCATGATTTCGTTGATGTAACTGATTTGTCTGAAGACTGAAGTTGAGTGGGTGAAAAGCCACGATATGTGGAAGGGAAGAAGAGGCCAGCTCTGTCAGACTAGAGAGAATGTGTTGATGTGTCTTATACCTTTCCGTGGTGTCCACTGATGCGGATCTACAATCAGCCCTGCAAAGAGATCCGCCGGGATGCTCAAATACGCCCTGATGTGCCCCGAATGGCACCGGACAGTCTTGGGGGGTAGCAGGGGGTAGCCAGGGGTAGACTCAAGGCTCAGATAGCCCTAACGTGAAATTTTCCATTTAACCGGCGTTAGAACGTAGCATACGATTGGGGTATTCAATCAAACTCGAATGAAATTCGAGTTGATAAGGATTTAAGATGCGTCTAGTAACCGTCTGAACACTCCCATTGTCTTCTCGGGCTCATCCCAATGCATCTGATACATAGTATGATATATCAGCGTAAGCCTTCCCTGGAAAAGATTCTCAAGAATCACTCACGAAATGGTTCACGCCATTTATAATCATAAATTGTATGAATTTTCCCTTCTCTCCCTCTCCCGCCTTCATATCATCGTCCTCAATCTCCCAAAAGGTCGGCCAGACGAATGAGTAAGATTTATCCCCGATGACTTCCCATACCGTCACCATATTCCTCAGCGCAGGATTAATTCGTAGCTTTTCATCATAACACGCCTTCAAGTAAGTCTTTCGGAGTTGATGTTGGAGAACTTTTGAAAAGTACAGATCGATGCTGGATTCTGGCGTCAAAATGACGTTCTCGTCGTGTTCCTCTGCAGTGAAAGTGTAGATTGAAGGCGTTCGGGAGACGCCTGGAACGATGGTATTTAACGCGGCAATACGGTCGCGATTGGCCAAGGTTGCTTGGCTGTAGTCGTAATAGCCTGTGATAAGATGGCTGAAGAGCGGTGCGCGAGCTGAGTAAGGGATGTTGGGATCGCGGAACGCAAGCCACGTTTCTGGAGGAATGGAAAGACCAAGACCCGTGAGCGCGGGCTCTGCATGTACCATGGTTATGTTAGAATAAGTAAACAATTTTACAGCAAAATCATTGCTCACCTAACATAATATGAGCACGTAGATACTGTCCAACCCGATCTCGCATCTCGTTAGAGACCAACGAGGAATCTACGTTCGCGATCGCCGAAAGGGAAAATGTGGCCCCCAAAGACCAGCCAATGATAGCTAGTCCACCTTTCCGGGTCTTCCCATTACCATCCACCGTCTGACTGTTGTCTTGAATCGGAGGAATTCCAGAACGTTGAATAAAGCCATCGATGAACTGTAAAATCTCCACGCCTCGAAGCTCTAGGATTTTCGCCTTGGCCTCGTCGGTAGCAGAAGCTTGAGAGCCATCGTCTTCGGTGAAAGATAATTTCTCATCCTGAGTGAACGGGGTGGAGCCAGAGAAACCTCGTCGGCTTGGCGCCACGACACGTATATTGTATTGTGTGTTCAGAGGTAAGAGACGTTTGAATATAGCTAGAGAAAAAGTGAGAAAAGACCCTGTTATTGATATCTATTGAAGAAATCACCCACCGTTGCTGAAAGAGTTACCATGGATGAGGATAATAGTTTCGTAGCTCGATACAGAGGAGCTGGGAGGGCCACTATCTAAATATGACATAACGGCATTGGATGTAGGGCTCAGAAGGATCTGGTCGGTGAAGAACATGGTGAGAAAATGAACGAAGTTAGCACGTACATGTACATTGGACTCACAAACAAATCATTGAATCGGTGAATGATGATCCAAATCCTGCGACACTGATGGTACGACAAGAACCATCGTGGCAGCTTCCAAACGGGAGCTGAACGGGGACATCCAGTGATGATTCGATGACCACCGTTGTTGCGCTGAAGCCAGGATGGAGCTTTAGGGTCCTGTCCAAGAGTCAAAAGCCGGAAATTCCGTTGATTATATATTCAAGGTGCCAACGGCATTTACTGCATCGCGTATTGTCGCGTTCCAGTGTCCCCAACTGGTCCCCAATCCGAAAAGCCTTCTCTCATAATGACGCCTTCTCCTTCAACACCATTTCGGATATCTTGTCCACCTGGAAGAGCCTGGAAGGTGGTTGAAGTTCTAATTGGAATACCTACATAGATCATTGCGGGTCTTTTCTTCTAAGATTGCTTCCTTGAAAGTTGCATGTCAGAAGCAGTCCTCGTTCCAGTATGTATGTTATTTCCCTACTATCATCGAGCCCTGATTCTGACCTTGTTTGGCTAGCAGATAGATAGATAGATAGATACAGTCTTCTAGAACTCAACTACAAAGGTCTTCCCAAAGTTCTAACTTTCCTCCGCAGCTCACGATCAGAATTCCTGGGGACGCTCTCCAAAGGCCATGAGGTCTAATCAGCGTTTATTTCAGTGATGCAAATCCGATAAGGTCGTTGCACTTGCAAAGTCGGCCCACTCTCTTGATTCATCCTTGCTTAGCCTTCCTTTGTTGTTGTTCTTGACCATTATCTCATTTTTAATTACACCTCCCTTGTCGAACTTTTCTTTTCTTAATCGTTACCAGTAACGCCAACATGGCAGTCAGTTGGCGTGAACGAGTAGATACAGCGTCCGCTATCAAAGGCATACTTGATAGCTATCCAAGCAACTCTATTTTACGCGAAATTCTGCAAAATTCAGATGATGCTGGAGCAACCAAACAGGTGTTTTATCTCCAATCAGCATCAAGTTTGAGCGTTGACTAGCTTTTATGATAGATATTTGTTCTAGATCATCGCGAACATGGAACCAAAAACGTCGTCGAAGATGTCCTCAAGCGCACTCAAGGTCCAGCTCTACTTGCAGTCAATGATAGTGTCTTTACCAAAAGTGACTGGGAGGCTGTTCGCACTATTCATGGTTCAAACAAGTCGGCAGACGAGACGTATGTGGACACTGTTTTATTTGTGACTTCCAGTGCGTTTGACGTTACCCAACTACAGTAAAACAGGAAAATACGGATTAGGAATCCGAGCGTGCTATCATGTATGTTGTGAGATGATTTGGCGACCTTTTTTGCTTCTAACTGTCCGTCCTAATGTCAGGTTACTGATAACATCCACATCCTCTCTGGAAACCAACTCGTGATCTTTGATCCTCATGAAGAGTTTCAAACTCACCCGGGTGGTCTTGCACTTTCATTGAACGAGGCAGACCCTTATCAGGACCAAATCTCAGCTTTCTGTGGTGCTATCCCAGATATCCCGCATAGTTTCTTGAAGGCCACTGTGGTCCGATTGCCGCTTCGTACGACTGTCGAAGCTCAAAGGAGTAAAATCAAGCCCTCGATTGTATCAACCTCCGATATCCAGGTGCTTTATCAAAGTTTTATTCAAAATGAACTCTCTGTCGCGCTCTTGTTCCTGAAGAACATCATGTCCATTGAGCTTCGAGAAATCACACGCGAAGGATTAGACACCCTCGTCGCCAAGGTTGAAATATCCAACACATATATTGCTTCCCTCAGGCAATTCATGCCCGGACACAACGACCATTCCGAGAGCTACAAGCTTGACATTTCAACTACTGTTGGCGGAAATACCCCATTCCTCCAGAACTGGCATGTCGTCCACGGTGTTGTCTCTGAAACTTCTGTTAAAGCAATGATGACAACTCGTCTCGGTTATGATGTCGGGGAACGTCTACGAAAAGACAAGCTGTCATCACACGTGGCGCTGGCACTTCCTTTGTCACACAAAGTTCAAGGTCGACTTTTCACTCTCCTGCCTCTACCAATTTCGACAGGTTTCCCGATTCACGTTCACGGAATATTCGCTCTTACTCCTGACCGGCAGAGTCTTCGGAATTCTGAAGAGCTAGGGATTGGAACTGAATCTCGCGAAAGGTGTGTCTTTGGGGTATGTGGTGAACATACACTCACGAGGACATCCTTTACAGACTTCTTGTGACTTGGAATCGTGTCTTTTTCGAAGAATCGATCCCCAAAGCTTGGGCCTCCTCACTGATTCCTAAACTAGTTCAGAACAATGATGTAGAAAACATTTGGGATGCCTGGCCACCGAAACCGGAGGACATTCTCAGCAGGCCTGTGAAGTCTATGCTTGACTTTGTTACTAACACGGGACGCAAAAGCCATGGCAGTCCATTTGAACTGCCATTAAGGCATCCACCATGGCATCCGGTTGTGATCAGTGACTGTCACTAACTGACATGACTCGGCATCAGCATATCACTTCGGCATGACATTCATGGAATCAATTTCTCATCTCGACATGTTTTTGTGGTGTGTTATTTCTTTCATTT
>MU795302.1:0-31134 GCA_027886305.1 Lentinula aff. lateritia | reverse complement strand
CCGGAACGCACCTGAACGCATGGAACGCAGGTGAACGCCAAGATCAAAAATGAACGCATATAAGGTGAACGCACCTGAACGCACCTGAACGCATATGGACGCAACATCAATTCATCAAATTTGCGTTCATACATTGATTGCGTTCCGAGTTTACATAAATATCGTTAAATTTCAATGTTTTGACTCCAATGTAACTATTGTTCCACTATTTATTCCATATTGTACCATACATAAAGTATAGTTAAATTGAAGTAGTCAATAATTGAACACTCAAAATCATATTATTGTACATAATATAATAATTATATGAACGCATATGAACGCACGAAACGCGAATGTGAACGCAGAACGCACCGGCGGAACGCGAAATTATACCGTCCGTATTAGGCACATAGTTGCACTCGTGATCTGGCAAATCTAATGTCCGCGACTTTGTGAAGTATTCCAGAAAGTGGATTTTATGCGGCAAAGGACACGACCTGGTATGAAAAGGTTGAGCAACAGTACTAATAGACAGTGATGATATCCTCAGTCGTTCCCTCCCGGTATACACAGAGCGTCGAACACAGCAAAAGATTGAGGTTTTGAAATAAAGACGACCGCCGACTGGGTGTGTACACTGGCACTCCGGACCTAGAGACAGTGCTAGTGAGCATTGAAAATTGCTAGTCTCCTAAAGGCCAGAGGGTAGAACCTATGCCTCTTGACATTATCGAGTCGAGGCATAAGGAAGAGAGGAACAACAGACTGGTTTCAAGGAAAACGCCCGCGCAGATGAATGCCAGAATGGTAATTTGATTTCCTGGGCAACGATTCTGACTTTCTTGTAAGTATAGTAGTAAAGCGTTCTATCTCCTCATTCATGCAAGCTCGTAACTTCGCCTTCGAAATGAAAACGTACCACAAGGAACTGGCATTTGAACGCGCATACTCGTTTATCTACATACAGCCAGGTCCCATCCATAAGATGAACCTTTCATTCGAGGATGAGAACGAAGAAGGACGAAGAAGTTCAACTTCAAGAGTTGCAAAGCCTAGGAAACTAGCCTTTGAGAAACGGATTATGCCGAGCTTTGAAGTCCTTTCCTCGGCCACGGCCGCTCGAGGCTTGACAGCTCAGGCGTATCGTTAGAAGCCTCCAGTCTGAACTACGCAGCTTTTCTGTTACCGTTACACTGTGCATCATCAGTGCACACCCCAAAAATAAGGGTCTGTACCTTTCTCTGCCGTATGGATCTTGCACTTCTTCCTCAGTTGCTCCCACCGGTCAGCTACTTCAGTTCAAGAGAAGCCTCGAAAAGCTTTGGTCTCTCTACTTCGAAAGTGAAGGGCACTACAAGTCACTAGCACGGATTCCCACCGTGTACTATCCTTCTATTGCGCTAGTTTCATTCTTTCATTTACCCTTCCTTTATACTCGGCTAGATGTCCACGCAAGTCCGTTTTTTTTCCCCGCGACATAATCGTAGAGCCGACATAATCGAGCATTTTGATTTGCTGTTGCCACCTATTGAATCTCTATGCAAGTTCCCCCCGTCAGCTTGAGCAACATATCGTAATCCCAGGCCACAATAAAAGGTTTCCTTGGTGCACGGCCTGATCCATCCCTCTCCTGACAGGAATTCCTGCAATTGTTATGCGCCTCAAATTTCTGTCTGCTTTGCTACTTAGCATACTGACCAGTAGCCTGTGCCATGATCATGTTACTAGGAGCGAGAAACGATGTATGTACTTCACTGAAAATATACTGGCTCAATTATTTATAGCAGTACCTCCAATCCTTCAGCTGTCGTGGTCGAAACTATTCATCGATTTGCTCCAAACTTAAATATCAGTCTCGAAAACCTTGCCGTCCGACAAACTGGCGAAATCATCGTCACCTTTGACAGCGAACCAACGATCTATCAGATCGAACCAGAGATCAACGGGACTGGGACTTGTATCTACACTTTTGAAGGATACACGGATCTACATGGGATAGTCGAGGTGCAGCCTGACCAATTCTACGTTACGGCCGGTAACCTATCTTTAGTCACCCACATCGACGTCTTAGGTTCCTGCTCCGTATTTCACGTCAATATGACGCGGTTCCCCGAGTACGTCGAGGTCAACAAAGTAGCTGATTTCCCGAATTCCCGCATTTTGAATGGCATGGCACTCCTTTCCAAGGAAGAAGGATTGGTGTACATCGCAGACAGTCGGGTGGGCATTGTGAATATTCTCAATGTGAACACCGGAGAGAATTTCGTGGCTATCAATGACTCGCTCACGAACCAGCCTCCAGGTGCCAGCGAGATATCTAATTGTGTTCACGGTGTACATGTTGTTCAACTCACGCCCTACTCTCAAAAATACCTTTACTTTTCCAACTATGCACAGGGCATCATTGGTCGCGTCCCCATTTATGACAGTGGCCTCGCTTCAGGAGCTGCCGAGGTGGTTGCTGGAAATCTGACAACACCAGAAGACTTCATATTAGACACAGAAGGAAACATATTTTTGGCTTTGTTCCAGGCAAACCAGTTTATTCGAATCGATGCACACACACACAAAATTACAGTGCTGGCGGGCAGTCCAAACAGCTCGGAATACAAATGGGCTGCCGCAGTAAAATTTGGGAGAAAGGAATCCGACAAGAACAGTCTTTATGCCACCATCGATGGAGGATATCTGGAGTCCGACAACGTTGGGGGTGCGCTTTTCAGAATTAGGGGCGGAGATATTGCAGTTAATGAGAAGGACAATGTTGGGGACAGTCAAGAATTTTGAATCATTCGGGTTCCGTATTTCACCAAGGTGACAACTTGTTCTCTTACGAACGAAAGTTGTCGTACTCAGTAAGATTCTAAGCGGCTGTTTGTTGAAGGTACACAACACACCCATCTGTTATTAGCACATGTGCGTCTCTTCATTCTATCTTGCAGCAAACTACTGATTCGCGAGACTATGTACAAAGACGTATTTCATGTACGGTAATGTAGAGTCAATATTTAAGCAGTGGTGCTTTGGGGGGATGCGACGAGCTTTACTCCACTGACCTCACCCTTCTCCAATTTCTTCAACCCATCCACGATTCCCGATAGTCCGTTGGGAAGTTCTTCAAGCCGATTAGGCTAAAGATTATGATCGGAATGTGCTGAGGGAAACAAATTTTGACTCAGTACTCACTACGAAAACGCTACTCTCTAACAATCTTGGAAGATGCTTCCACAATACGAGACCAAACTCCCTGTTTGCAGGTGTATACGGGGATCCGAACACACCGTAGAACTTCTTCCCGGTTGCCTCTGCGTCTTCTCTCAGAACTAGTTGAGGAGTTGCGACAGCAAGCTTTCCATCATTAGCAAGACATGCATAGGCAGCGTCCTGAGCCTCCGGCAAAGTCACCGCAGAGTAGATAACCTGGATGGGTTGGGCATAGACTCTCGGCAAAGCAGTCGGTAGATCGGCAAGAGAGATCTGGTTGCGGTCGATGACGTGTGTCGCACCGAGTGATGTAAGGAATTCTGTATGTTTTGCAGAAGCGTAGGCAATGATTGCACCAAAGCCGAGATATTTCAGGATTTGAATTGCTAGATATCTCAGTTGGCAACAAGTTGAAGAACACTACGATACCTCAAACGTACCATATTGGCCAACGGAAGTGGAACCTCCAATGACAAGGGCGGATGCCTCGGGATAGCTGACTGTGTCGTCGAATGTTGGATTGAGGCCCATACCGATCGGGTGTGCGGGAAGTAGCCCATATGCAGCAGTAGTGAACGTGAGCGAAACCGAAGCTGCTTGAGCGTAACTTAGGTTTTTGGGGATCTATGCATATGGGTGTAGGTTGAATCCTCGAATTTTCGATATAACAAAACTCACCTTTCCCAAAAATTCGACCGGAGCAAGAGCATATTGCTGGAAAGCAGCATAATTGTTGGAGTTCATCTTTGGTCCAAGGAATCTATAGGAAGGAAATTATTCAGTCAGCTAATCATCCAATATCCACACGTCGATCCACTTACACTCGCTCTCCTTTGAAGATTGCTTCCACACCTGGACCAACTTCCTCGACGTCGCCTGCAATGTCGAATCCGATGATTGCTGGGTAAGGAGTATGTGGAGCGAAGTAATCGCGAGTCTGTAAGACCCAATCAACTGGATTCAGTCCAGATGCTATGATTTTGACGAGAACTTCGCCAGGACCGGGCTTCGGAATCGGCACAGTCTTCAAGACGAAAGGAGTCTTGGGTGACTCTATAACAAGAGCTTTCTGTACACGATTCTCGAGAGACATGTCGATGTATGAGGCCAATTAGCTGTGGGTGTATGAATGAGAATTACCAGTATTAATCATTTATATTTATATGGAGAGTGCAAATATTTATTTTCCAGAAACAAATAAACGGAAACTGGTCAGACGGGTTTTTCAGGAACAGATGAACAGAGGTGCTTTCTAAGTATGGCTGCTTGGTGATCTTTTGGTGATTATTCAGAGTAGAAGCGGAAAAAAGGAAAGCTGACAAAAAACAGCAACGTATTTTAGCTCCGTCAGATGAAATCATATTATGAATCATGATTAGTAACTGAGGGGACAACTTGAAAGTTGGACGAGAGCTACACCTGGATTCTGCATACGTGAGCTCCTGATGCTGTTTGAAGCAACTACATGTCGTTGGCGAGACATTGACATGCACTATAAGCGTAAGCAATCTTTGGCGGAAACATAGCACCATAATCGTGCCAAAGCTAACGTTTTACTGAACTTATGAGAGCGTACTTATATATAACTGCTGGAATGTGCACCGTCTTCAAGACAAATGGGAGGCTCTATACATAACAAGACTTATCTGTATGCGATTCCTCTCATTTTTATATTATCCCAATAGCACTCAGCAAAGGAAGCAGGGTCGAACGTGTTTTCCTGGTATTCATGCTCAGTTGACTCATCAGGACAAGAAAACCTCACGAAACACAGATTGTGAATCAATATATCATTATGGCATATACACTTTGTATAGACTTAGCGAAAGTACGACGCTACAACCTGGGTACAACGACAACAAAAGAAGTAGATAACACAGGATCGCAATGTACCACACAAAGTTCACCGGAGAATTACTCATATAGGTTGCAGCAAACATTGAGATTCGAACAATCAATGACGCCACAAAGGAGGTGGTTGGAGGACTGGGACATTAGGGGGAGGCAAATTTTCAACAGTAGGTTTCCTTTTAGTAAGTTTGACGCTACAGAAGAGGGGATCAGCTTCGAGAATAGCTATAGTCTCGAGGTGGATTATACCCTTTCTTTACAACAACCTCCCCACCCAGTCCTGTGGAATACATTTCCTTCAGTAAATCATAATCCTCTGCATGCTCTGGGTTGGAAAATTCAATGTGAACACATCTCAACTTGCGCGCAAGCTCGTCGCCATCCTTGTCCACATCGACACCAATGCAACCATTAGAAAAAACAGGACTGGGTAAGGTCCATCGAGACTTGACCATCCGACTAGTCTTGCCGTCCGCAGCGGCGATACATCTCCGTAGTGTTAGCTGCTCCAAGCGAGGACACAGAAATTCTTTTTCATTTCCCAGATCTGTATTTTGATAATCAGTATCCTGTCTTGGTAACGAAGTTGTATTGTCTGCGGGCCTATCAGGAAAGGTGAGCAGCTTCATGATTGCGTCATCCACCATAGCTTTGTCTGTCACCGACAAGTCTCTCAATGAGTCGGAAAGCAGTTTCACACAAACACCCAACCTAGAGCGCATATTACAATTACGCAAGACTAACCGCGAAATCGGAGGACCACGAGTCGATGTGAGCGGACCTTGTATTAATGTGCTCCTTGTGGCAGGCATCGTGTCCGAACCGGCAGCGAACACCGAGCCTGAGCGCCTGAAGAACTGAACCAAATCTTCTCCCTGATGCCATTGACGAGCGCTAGGAAGCATATGAACCTCCAGCTCTTGTAAATTTGGGACAATCAAATAACCCCAGAATCTGTCAATGTCATTCTCAGTGATGATACTGAGAACCGTTAACTTAGGCAAGAAAATTTCATCGCGCAACTGGGGTCCAGCATGCTGCTCATCCGGGATCCAGTCAGGGTAATGTCCCAAACCGGCAAAGTTACAAGACACCAGGGAGATCGAACGTTGGAGTATGAAGAGAGCAAGAGTCTCTGAGACATGTTCCAAGGTGAGGGTGGTCAGACGGCTCCAGGGAACAGCACGAAAAGAATTGAAGCCAGACAAGTGAGTGATATAGCCTCTACCGTAAGAGATGAAGCTATCAAAGGATGGAGAGCATTCAGTGAGACTTGCGATCCAGTCCATGAAGAGGGGTATGAGCGACGTTGTGTGTCGGGGATGGAACTCGAATGTTCGTATAGCCAGCGTTTTTAGAATCATTGGTTCATATGGGGGGCAGGGTATAAATATCGCATCATTAGGTACGTTGCTGAAATCTAGGTATACATTCTGCCATCGGGCTAGATGTACCAGCAATGCTTCAAGCGGCGCGAATAATGTTTCTTTTGATAGAAGATCATCATCAAAGAAGGCATTCCGGCCATGATATGTTAGAGAGAAAGCTAATGGGGACGTTCGAGACCGATCAAGCCACGAGTTTAGCACCGGAAGTGATGGCCTGCATGCATTGTGTGTGAAGGAAACGTTGATACTGGACCAAAGAAGGGGTATACCGAGAGTGACAAGTCTCCAGCGCTGACAAGTTGAAAACAGGTTAAACGGTGCCTCCGTATGCGAAGAATATACAGTGTTGTCGTGGTAGCAATGGAGGAAAATTTCGGTCAGAAGTTCGGGGGGGATTCGATAGACAGCCGGTAAATATTCATAGGCTAGATCATTCATCCTAAGAAATATTGAGAGCCCGGGAGATGTAGAGAAATAACGGTCATACTTGTGCCACGAAGCAAATGATTGACAATGACATGTGGTGGTTGTTGAGAAGAAGTTTGAAAATGTTAGCGCCGGTGTCGTGAGCACAAGATACGGCCGAAAGACGGCAACAGAACAGAAGAGAGGGAAGTGTGAACAATCAAGAGGCTGCTATGAAACATCGTGTGCGCTAACAACTATATCTCGACCATTGCTTCGTACTGAACGTCGAGCGCTGTCTCGTGAAAGTGGCTTTCGCATATCTGAAAGTGAGTGGATGCTCAGTCCTGCTAGGGTTATAGTTCAACCAAGCCACATACCAAACGCGTCCTCTTCGTCTCGACCACCTTTCCCTACACCCAAATTTCCGTAATATTCTCTCACTCGTCTATACACACTATAGCCCATTCCTTCGTACATATCTATCGCAACGAAATTGTTACATCGCACGTAGAGGTCCACAAAAAAGCCTCGGTAAGTTTCGTCCGAGACAAGCTCTAGGAGGGACATCATTTTTCGGGCAAGAGACAGACGACGATACTCTGGTGCAACGGTAATAGCTGTAACATGGCCATGCCATTCGGAACCTTGTCCTTCAGCTTTTCCTATAACTATAGACAGTGTGTCAGAAGACGACGAATAGAGGGAATACAGACTCACCGTAACCCATCATGCGGCCACTAGGGGCTTCCTGGACACAGCAAAGATCAGGCCAGCGGGAAAGGTAGTGTAGGTAAAAGCCGATGTTGTACTGTAAAGTATCAGGTCAGAGTCTTTTAAAAGGTTGAACCGCGTACTGTTTCTGTCCAAATATCCAAGTTCCTGCAATTACAACGTCAGCGAAGGAATAGTTTTCTGGACAGAGACGGACACGTTATTGAATTTGAACATGTCCGAGGCCTTGAATGATCGAAGTACACTCATGTCGAATATTGGTCGCACAGAGAAGTAGAAGTTGGGACGAAAAACAAGATAAACAATGTCGAATTCAAGATTAATTGTCGCTGTTGGGCGCTTTCCGGTTCCGAGTCTGCCCGCTCCGACTCTCAAGCGGCGACGAGGATCTTTCCCTTTTCCTAGCCCGCGCTCTCTTCGTCTTTCATAATGAAAAACCGAACTTGAATTGACCTGCGACCACGTTCCATTTATACAGTGAGGCTGCCTTCTACCTTGTCACGGTGTCGAGTGTTTTTTGCCAAATACAGTTAGATTCCTCCCTCACTCATGTCCGAATCTTGAACACATCTAGGAAGATGTAGCCCATGACTGACTCGGATCCTGCATCAGGCTCACACGAGAATCAAACCGAACCTCTGGAACTTCGTGTTGCTCAAGCGCCGCTCAATACTGCGAAGAGGGATACGAGGGTACTCTTTTCACATCAATTACCCGTAACCTCCCCCAGGTACTTTAACCGGTCATATTTATCGAAGGTTCGCTATCCTCAAACGGCCTGGTCTTCGTTTCCACGATTCTCTCTAGATTTATCCCGTTCGGGATGATCTGGAAAAACCACAGCTTGAATGATCCTTGCTCGCGAATGGGCCGAGTCATATCATACACAGTTTCTCTATCCCATGATCTAGTCATGCCCATCCTCGTATTTACAATTCATCACGCACGCCATTCTAGTATGTATACGTTAATCAACACATTGTCTGATATAACCATCACAACTGAAGGTCTTAGGCCTAAGGGGGCTTGCGACGTTGTCAACGTTCTCATGTCTTTGTCAATGCGGCGGCGGTAACAAGGTGCTCAACACTATTGTAGAAGATTCTATACATCCTTCCCCGAATTCTAGAGTCAAGGAACTTCAGAATTCTTACGCAGATGGAATTAGTTCTTTAATCTGCGCAGCGACAGGAAAGGGAGTTGCAGTCTGCACTTTTGCCTATCCGGTTCGAATCCTGAACTCCTGACTAGTGACTCTGGGCGGACATGACCGTAGAACGCTCGCAGAAAATCTACGAAGACATCGGCGAATGCTTTCGATGCCTATGCGAAAGTTAACGTTGAACTCGCAGGGCTGATGGCTTTCTGTTTCGCCGATGGTATGGTTCTCCAAGGATTGGTGGAAAATACGGCAACGACAACCCAAAGTAAGTCACAGCTCGCCAAATTGAGGATATTCTTTGAAGGGAGCGGTGTTCCTTGTTTGGTCAAGAAAAGGGCGGGTCCCAGGGAATTGCCGTTACAACTAAACCCGGACTAAACTTAAACGTGACCCAACGCTTGTGCTCAATCTTGACAGCCAATCTCAAACATCTTCAATATAACTATGCGTACCCTGTACGATGATTCCAAGTCCCTATCCTCATGTTCCAAGTGTCGTCTTCCCTAGAAAACCAAATCTGACATTGATTTAGTCTGCGTGTTAAATGGATCTAAATTTGAACTGAACCTCATTCAGTTCAAATCATTCAAGTCCATCAAGTACCAGGTGTTTAGACGCCGGTGAATTTTGCACGAGATGCGGTCTGACAAGGTCAGATCCTTGAAGACTTGAAGAGGCCGTCTCCCGACGTGTGTACATTAGTTGAACGGATCTACTGCTCAACACGCTTACAGCACCTAGTACGGCCATGACCCTCGCGCACGAGAATCTTTTTGACTCATAAATTCCTCTCAACAGGTGCTTGAGATGGGCCTCAGACAAAGTCGGAATTCTTCCTTTAGAAGTTAGTCGACGGACTTCGAGTTTATATGGAGGTATGTAGGTTGAATTGTCATTGAGATGCAATGTATATTATAATCGCAATAGATCTTGTAAAATCATCAGCACTGCTTGAAGACCGTAAATATAAGGGCAACGGGCTGGTACTCAAAACAGAGACGGTTGCGCAGTATGCCTGAAAATACAATAGTGCTAGTTGCGCGATTCAGCTAATCAAAAGAGGTAGTAGAAGGGGGCGGTAAAGGCGGAATTATTAAGGCAGTCCGATTAGCTGGGGTACCTGCTTACAAGGAAAGGGTCCAGGAACTAAACAAGCAGTAACAAATATTTAAGGAAACGCCACTGCCTGCTCAGACCATCCTAAGTACCTTAGCTTACAACTGGCATCACCATGACATCGTGAATGATCACGTGTGCGCGATACTGACGCATTCCCTTTCCAGCGTGACGCTTGTTTGCTCTTTGCTTTCGGACTCCCTAATGTCGACGAGAGCTCAGACTCAGAAGTGGCAACAGGCGCGCAGCGGTGTCTCCAGTGCCTCATTCAGTGACACTGAGTTCCTCGTAGATTCCGGAAATCCAAAGGATTAAGTTCGGTTCAACCCCGGAATCTGAAAACCAGTTTGCAACCCTCTACTAGACCAGCCCCAGCAAGTCTATGACTGCGTGATACTTCTCTCTATATCAGTATCTTTGGCAGAGGTACCTATACGATATCGGTTATCAACGAGATGACTTCGCGGCGGACTAATACCCAACTTGGCAAAATCACCTGTACTAGGCGGTCCGTCCATAAAGTTTCCGGTCCATGTTGGGATGAAGCATTACTCGGAGATTGCTGAGCGGAATTCGTATTAGTATTGTTTCGCACAATACTTTGCGCCGCGACGTCGTGAATGTCTGCTGTCGAATTGCTACTAGCCCACTACTCAGGCTTCACTGAGTGTTCAACATTTAACGTTCAAGTTGCCATTATGTGTCTTCATGTACCGCATGAAAATGACCGGAAAGACAAGGTCAATTTCTGTCATAACTCAAATCTTATCTTCTGAAGCAAACGACTGCAGGGGATCGGAGGTAGCCGAACTAAGGTCCAGCCTGGGTCAAGCTGCTAAATGCTGAGTGACATCAGGGACATTCCTGTATGCTGTTTAGCTGCCAGTGTGCTTTCCGTCTTGAACTCGGTGTGTCGAAATTTTCATCAGAAGTATTTGTGACTTTTGTGAGAATCCATCAACTCATTAAGTCTGACTTGCTTTTTCCTTCGACAAAGGTTGAGTAGATGTTGAGCACGAGTGTCATTTCTCAACGTTACTTAACGTTCAATGATCTTGTCTATAGCGGGTCATTGGTTCTCCAATGTAGTGAAAACCTTCTCGTCCCTCCCCTTTCCGTCATGAATTATCATGCATGACTTACTCGTATATCTGGGCACAAATTTGGTTCGTCTACCACGTTTGTTATAATTACGCTTTGTCCTGTTCGCATCATTTAGGAACACAGTCCGAATACCCTCCGCATAGGACAATTATAGCCTTTGTGTAAGCAGCCTCTCTCAGACAGACTGCGGTACACTTACCGACGATCCACAGGAGGTGTTTAATATAGATTCTTCAGTGAAGACATTCACATATGTGCTTACTCACCAGTATTTGAATATACTAAACTTTAACATGACCAGGTCAGATATCATAATTGAGCAAATCATGATATCGCACACCTTTCCGTTGCTGACCGGGATCTAGAACGCTCGTACCCACCGCAGACGGTCTATCAGCAATCATCCGTCGAATACCTGTCAAAAGGATCATATTGTTCTGGAAGCATATGGACGCGGCGTACCAGTGGATCAGCCTTCATCCTATAATCGTGTCTTTTCACCGCCGCAAATCATCAACGGTATGCAATCAAGTACACTCCTACTACGAGGTCGCCAATGATTCGAATATGCCTTGAACAACTTTCCCTCCATTCAATGCGGCATCGGCTTCGGCGCCATTGAGGTACAGTACCCGTGTAAGCACGCGGGGACGCCTAGAGATGTTGTGGGTAGAGGGTACTTAGTTGAGCGATATCTTTAGCTTTGACCGTTCGGCTAATCGGCTGGAAAGTTTCATATGTTTTTCGATTCCCTCCGAGATTCGGCATTGTGTGGTTACCTGTGGTTGCACCTGGGTTTCAAGGCTGGTATCTGCTGAATCGCGCATTGTGCACGGGAGCGGTTGAAATATCGCTCTATATCGTGGATGTGCCTGGGTACAATTAACAATCAATAAAAATCTCAAATCTCAAGAAATCTGATCTTTGCAATCATTGCGTTTTCATTTGCAGTTCATTTGCAGTAAAGTGGCAGCCGTGTAGCTATAATATGTAGCAAGGTAAATGAACTAGAGTAAAGAGTAAATGTGGATAAGGTATATGCCAGAAATTCGTTGGAACTGATGATGCAAAGGACAAACAGACCGAATTCGAATGATAGATGTTGTAAAATGCAATAATGACAATCATAGGGAGGAGCAAAAGGGCAAGCAAGCGGTAATCATACAATAAGAAAGCATGCGAAATTTCGAATCAAACTCGTATTGGGATCGGTATTGATTGCTGCGTATGGTGAGACGAGATGGGCAGCGATTGCATCCAGCCTCGGACAACCACATCTGGCTGCGGTTTTGGAGCAGCTTTGGGGAGGGAAAAGAATTCGGGTGAACTGTTCAAAGTAGACGGGGTTTGTGGTGATGAAGTGCCTTCCGATGACATGGGACTAGAAGGTTCGAGTTCTGGACAAGAACTACGATGATGACTGCGGGCGTGGTGCCGAGAGATTCTTGGATAGGGTGAGCGCTGACGAGTGTGGCGACGTGAAGGTAAAGGAGCGATTGCGGCAAAGATACCGTCGTAATGAGCGAGAATGTTCTCTTCAGAGACACTCAGCTCCCAATTCAACACGTCGAGAAATTCTCGCTCGATTCGACCAACATCTCGTTTTCCAAAAACCCCAGTGCAAAGTGCCCAATGAATATTCTTCAGTGTGGAATCGTTGGAGTACTGATATACTTAATGAGTTATAATAATAGAAGTCGTGTAATGGATGATCACACCTTGGATGCAAGGATTAATGCGCCAAGAAATACTCGTTCGAGCGCCCATTCTTCGAGGGCAATATGCAAATGAGGCTTGGCTCTATCGATGTAAGCCAGTGATAACAAGATGACAGGCATTGTCACTTCAGCGCGAGTGTAAACATTTGTGACAAAGGTGGTGAATGCGCTGAGTCCTACGCGGCGGGATAACCTCTTGTTAGGTGGTAGAGGAGGGCGGCCCATGGCAAAATCGACGGTATCTGCTACGCAATCCACGACATAATCTAGAGAAGGATGATAAGAAAAGTGGATCGAGGTTGATACGGTGCATGACTCACCTAAGATTTGCCTTGAAAGCTTAACGTCAACGAGCTGGAGTAGAGCCGGTGAATGAGTTGAAGCATCTACCAAGCTGGCATGATGAATGGGTGAAGACCTGGTCGACGAAGATGACGACGAGCTGGGGGAGTTGTCGCTGGAGAACATCTTGGTGGTAAAGACTGCGGGTTGGACGAATCAGGACCGCCTTCGGATAAAGGCTTATATACATGGCTGGTTCCAGAAAAGGTGTAATCCGGGTGTAATGGTAAAAACTTGACAAAGCCGAAGAGACAAGATGGAGTCAACCCGATTTGGATCTTTCGGGTCGGCTCAGCCGTTCGCCACGCAGCAAAAGTGAGCCGGCTCAAACCGGTTTCTATTTTTTTTTGTAAGCTTGCTCATGTCATTCAATCCCGAACTCTTCCCTTATCCCGACCCCGCTGCTTTAGGAGAATGACCGGCTACGTACTCTCCCCCACTTTTTACCAAGTTCTCTTTTTTTGCAAGATTGTCAACTCGTGGTGTCTGGTGAAATACACAGGCACAACGCAATTCCACAAGGCGAGTGACTTGTTTACAGCTTTCTCAAGAATCGTGTGTTCCAAGTGTGTACCATGCTTGTGAACTTCAAATTTCCTTTTACGGTCTCGGTCGCTTGTGGCAAGCTGTACAGTCACCCATCAACGCCAGCTGACTCAATCTCCGTTCTTCTGCTACAGTTCTGCTTAACTATATGCTGGAACTTCTTAAGACATTCACGATATCTAGAACATTCCGACACCCCCGCCATTTGCGGTCTTTACTTACCCCCACCTAAGGATGATTCGATTCTCTCCGGCCTTCACATGACAGGGGATTTTCGGAATCCTCCCATCACTCGAGGGAAAACATCTTCGTAACTCCGGCAACCCACCACGACACGATACACCCTCGTAAATGACTCGAAAAAAAACACCCGAAAACGATGCCACGACACATACGTGTTCCCAGCACGGGAAAACAGCTGCGAATCAAACTCGGCTCAGACTCAGTCAGTCTCGTATGTACTTGGTAGGACAGTCCATGAATCATCTCTCGTCCCGTCGATCGATGTGAGTCGATATGATTTTGTCCATTCCGCCACGTATGCACGCAGCTGATGCTTCAAAGTATCTGCAGGTGGGCTAGTTTGCCAATTTCTAGAAGAAGTTCATAACATCGGCTTCATTTTTGTATTAAATAGTTAATTCACTCGGTCTTCCGACCAGGCTTTGCCTTTGACTTTGTACCCGCTTCCGACCAACTGTTTCCATTTGACTCCTATACTCCTGCGAGATTATCGTAATGAAGAGATCACTCCGTCTACCCGTCCAGTATGGCATCGCAAGCAACTACGAAGGTTTCGAACTTTTCTTCTTCTATACTTGATTCCGTAGCCTCACCGCTTCTCTTACTGGAGTTCGTTCTAGAAATTCGATTGTCACGGTGAGTCTCACATGCACTGTTCTTACCTTTTTCCCGTTCGCCATCACATATGTACATCATATTCTCGTCGTCGCTGACACTTGACTTCTATTGACAGCAATTCTACCCTTGCCCTTGCTGTTGATGAACAATGGCAGGAACAATGGCCTTTACAATAGGAAATAGTCGGTTCCCTGAATAAGTGCTCTACCTCGAGTCAAAACGGAGATTACATACAACAGCATATAACTCGTTCGAACCACAAGCATTGAATCAGTATTCTCTTGGTCTCTTTCCTTTGACAGCAAGGTACAGCTTACAGCGAAGTATTTTGGGGCTTCAAAATTTGATTGTAATTTTGTAGGGACAGCAGCACTTCAAGAGGCCTTCTTTCAATACTTATTTACGCCACAGTTATCGAATTATCCCTACTCACAGCATGGCCTGATGATCCTCCCTCAAAGTACACCCCACGGAGCCTGAAGTCGATTGAGCAAGTCCACGAAGCTTTCTCACTGCGTGGCCCACAAACAGCTATATTTGGTCCAGAGCCCAATCAGATGGAGTTGCCACTGCGAACTTAGGTACCCACTAAATACCCCGACCTTCACTCGCCGCAGTGGGCTGCGGGTCCCTGATTAACAAAGCTCCAAAATGCCTCTGCCTTCTCCGGATAATTGCGATCAAGACTGAAACCTTTTGAATGTCGACTAGCTCCTGTTCTCCTCCGTTTTACAGGCGCAATCTTTTCAAAGTACGATTATCATATTATTGCTCTTTATTGAAACATGATATCGATGGTATGCAAGATGGTTATGCTGTAAAACATACAGACTGAGCACGAGTCACTATCCTCGCAACCTTCCGCCGGCCCTAAGCGAAAGTACACGTCCGGCGATCTTTCCTTGTGTCTGATTGATCATCTATCCAACCGTTTTCTAACCGCTTAACCGGTTGATGCGGGCGATGTCTTCGACCAAGAGAACCCTTGTTGCACCTAGCAATCCTGCAGAGCAAGTATATATGTCAGTGTTGAGTCGCGTCACACTCCGGTCCCTCCCGCCTTTCAGCGCTTAATGTAGGATCCCCTTTTCAATTGAGTGAATGACTTTCTCTGACTCATTCTATGCACCCTTCCCTGGTTCTCCAATTTTGGAAAGTGTTGTACTCTGTGGGTCCCTTATTGTACTCACCTGCTGTGCTATTGTCCTTCTCAGTGATCGAACTGGGGCTAGTAGGGACTGGTTCAGTTCGTAAGTGCAGACAACTCGAGCTTGCAGTGTAGCCGATGTGTCCTTTGAGGGTCACCAACAGCCATGTACATCGCTTCTTCGGTGTTTCTTTCTTCATCTGTTTCTGTTTCTTATTGTTCTTTCACTTAACCGCCGTTCCTTCTGTGTGTGCTGATCACCCTCCCTTGCCTGCAACGACTAGAAAAGGACAAGTCAACAAAAATGGCGGTTTTTTCTCAATAGACGCCGGATGAAGCTGTTGCGCATGAGTTGTTCTGCCGCCTTATGACCCGACATTTCTATATGTGGACGTGGACATCCCAATCGTCCAATCAAAAAACCTACTATCACCCACTAGGTCCTGTCAACTCTGGGATCGCTCTGTCTCGCATTTGAATAACATCCTTCGTGGTCATCGATCCTGGAGGCTCTGTGACATTGACGACTTAAACGGTCCACCGGAGGTTCAATGTCTCCTCCTTTGAAATCTGACATGCTAAGTTAGCTTGGTACTGGCTTGGTAGGAGAATGATCATAAGAGAATGAATGATACTTGATCAAAATTCGCCTGTATTCTATATAGGTCATCCCATCAAACATCTCGGAGTTCTTCTGGTCGCTGTGGATATACACTTGCGGATCGAGTCGACACCCATCTCCTCCAGAACGGGAAATGGGACAAGCCCTGACTTCGGAAGCAAGAGATTGCCGTGCCCCGAATTTGTGGAAGTAGCTCTTGTCGAACCAATAAACTTGTACTACGGTAGGATGCGGGAACGAGCGCAAGCTTTTTCGAAGATCCTCCGCGGCACATACATCTCGTTCGGAGCGTTTCGTGTGTGATCATCCACCATTTTGACCAGCATCAGAGCCCCTTGCAATGATATTGATTTTACTCATCGTTAACCCCTCGCTATATAGATGAACTGGTCCAGCCAAATCCATGTTCACCGTGATGAGCCTGTCTAGGAATCAATATCTATATGTGGCTGTCCCCTCGGAAATACCGACCCGGTCCCTAATCCGATTACTTCAATCACTTCTTCGGTTTTCTAACTTGTAGGATCGCAATGATATTCTGTCTTCTTCAAGAGCGCGCTTCACGGATGAGAACCAAATCCAGAGCAGTACCGACACGGTCGGTACTCAACCATCCGAGCTCGCATATCTCTCTACGGCGAACATATCCGGTGTGGACTTGTGGTGGCATTCGAAGCTGAAAGTCCTTCGACGACGGTGGTGTGCAGTGCGCCTTTTATGTTTTGTTCGACATCGTCATTATACTTGAATCATGTATCACTATCGCCGTTTTTCTATTCCTTGTTTATTTTATTGACAATCAATCTTAGTTGTTGCTCGAGAAAACGACATACATTCTTAATGCTTTAACTTGCCACGCTTGGCTTTGAATAATTCCAAACACTTCGCGACACCTCGCAACCTCGTTCTAAAATTTCGGCAATAATTTTGATCACCGTAAGTGCCTGTACTCTCCGAAACAAACCTAATATCTGCCTCCACTATCTGCCTGATATTCAAGCACCAGACTGGTTCAATCTGGGTTCAGTGGCTGTCAAATCGGCGTCTTACCCATTACCCATTGCATGACTTTCTTCGACGTTCCTGCATTTGTAGGCCCGTTTCGGTTCTGTCCCCTGGACCTTACCTACGAGCCGGTGACGGGCCGGTGACTGACGCTGCAAATCCAAGCGTCATCCGAAATACCAGTGTTAAATCTAAGCTGTGCGATTGTCTGGTTGCTCTGGAATTGGTACGTTAATGGATACCAGTTGTTCGAATCTTCTGGGTGAGTTTCGTGGCAAAATATTGTATCTTGCACCCTGCACGTCCAATTCGATGAACTCGAGCTCACTGGCTAATTCCCCGGATCGGACTATTCCGGACCTTATGGCGTGCGCTCGCCCCTGGTGTTCTCTTTCGATTAGTTTGCGCGTACCGAGCGGGTGTCCACTGATGAGTTGAAGGTGATGTATGTGCTTGGTGCAAGGTTGCCACCGATGCTTGGTCTAATTGGCAAGAGAATGTGGAGACACTGAACAGATTCACACTATGTTGAATCGATATGATGTGCTCGGGTGATGTATTGGGGCACCATGTTGTTGTGCGTGTCATTTCGTGTATAATGTGTGCACGCAGGAGCGTTTGAGGGTTATTTTCACTCGATATGCATTTCTGATCAGGCATGAAGTGTACATTGGGACCACCCTAGTCGGAAGGTGTTGGGAATGTGTTGGAAACCGGCGATGCTCGCCGGCAACACTAGATGGACTCACGAGGGAACCGAGATAATAGGAATCGACTGTGATTGAAAAGAGGAGCGATATGAGAAGGTACTCTAGGTACAGGAAGATACTTGATATGAGTAAATGGAGGTAAGATGGTAAGGTCGTCTGTAGAGTAGAGTCACTATATATACTGTGACCTACATGTGACTATATGCGTATTAGTAAACAGTATGTTTACATGTGTGTTCCATAGACATAGAAGGATGTGTAATTGTACAATTTGGGATCGAACCTCGCCAGTATAATTCATATTCTATTCTATCTCACCAAACTTGAGGGAACCGGCGATGAATCCTTGAGACTACCGTGAAGTAGGTTAAACATGGTATATTACTTGACAGCAACCGCAGGGAAAATGAACATCCTCTACAACATCAGAAGATAGTGAAACCTCCTCATCCTTATCAATGGAGCCCAATTTGCTCTATTGGATTTGACAACCAGGACACACTCATGCCCAATTTCCCTTGTGCGCAAAGGAGCTGGGAATTACATGCGGATTGTGATGCCAATTAGCTACGACATTGAACTGTTGAACCCTCGAGATTCTGACAACACTAAGCCAATGCGGATGAACGATAGCATATTGCCACATTGGCTGTCCCGTGATCGCGCTTGTTGCTGGTACATATTGGCCACCTGAAAGGTGATACTACGTTAATGTCTGCATTTGTTTATTCAGTATTTACGCATGGATTATTTGAGAAAGAGGTCCTTCGACTAAAGGACATGTCGGAGGAGCGGGTGGAGGATGGGCTTGATTACCATGTACAAACTAGTGGTCCAGATGCACTCAGAATTCTTGAAAAATGTCAGTGAATAACCAAGCATACCCGCTGCCAATTACGGAAACCTAAAATGGTGTAAGATGAAAGAGCAAAGAAAACAAGTATCGGTAGGCTAACGAGCAGATTGTGTTAGGATGAGCTAACGCTTGTGCATGATATGTCAGCTCAACGATTATGAACGCCCTTCCTGCACTGAGTGCAGCAAACGAGTTACCCCAGTACAAAGCTTCCTTCTACAAAGAACATATCAGAAAGATATTATTCATAATAACTTCAGTGGGGAGTAGGGCTAACCGCGAGACTGCAATGAGAAAAAGATATTAGCATTTTTTAAAAGGACGCAAGGAGCAGAAGACCGACAGCGAACATATAGTAACCACCGTGTGCAGAAAAGTCTCCCGCTATTTGAGGGAAAGGCGGGGGATGGGAACCGACAATGTGGGGATGAGTCATTTGATTCATTTCCTGCGGATGAGTGACAGCGCGATACAGCGTCAAAGGCCTGGTGCTACGGAATGAAACTGGGAGATTCCTCCTCTCCAAATTCGTCGACGTTGGAAGCGCCAGAGCCGAACTCAGGATAAATAATCCGATTACTGCAGCTCTGAGAAGAGGTGAAAGAAAAGCCATGATAACGATGTCGTGAAGAAGGGGAGGCGGCTTTTGATATTCGTGTGCTGTTGGTTTATGCTCGAAAAATGAACTTGACCAGCAAGTTCAAGAGATGAGAGACCGGCTTCTTGGAAATCAAGGCTGAGACGCAATGCTTTTTATACGTCTGTGGGACCATCTAGTGAACCATACACGAAATACCCGAGTATTCTTCGATCTGAGCAAACTCGGTAAACAGTGAGAATGGGAATCTGCATAGTCAAAATATAGCAACATGATATAATACAACAAGATTTGAATGGAAGCTAATAGGAGGTGCTTCAGAGAATGGGCGATAAAGTCTACCAGGGTAAGCCGAGCAGCCTGGTGCAAGTTTGTTTGAATTGCAGATTCGAAGCTTGGACGGAACTTGAGGTTGAAACTGTGACCAAGCAAATTGAAAATGATTTGACGAGCGTTGAACGTTGAACGTTGAACGTACATTCACTTTCAGCGTCAAAATTATTCAAGAGCGGACTTCCTGTATTAGTCATTACCGAGCGCTAAAGCATTCCTTCACAAATATAAGGAACCAAGATAGCTTTCGCGTCAGATAAGTGTCCAACTGCGCGATCTCTATCTCACATTCAACAAAAGAGAGCTGTTAGATGGGCTTAATAATGGCTTCTGAGAACAACATACTTCTCGAGCGGTGGTCCCGGTATGCAATCTATCGATACTCCTCTGTCTTTTTCCTGGAAATTAATTGCGGAACCCCAGATTGTTATGCAATGCACCGATAGATATTGCTCGAACTATCCTAGAATTCGCTGCGCATCTTGACAAAACTACTGCTCGTTCGATTGCACTTGTATCAAAGGATGTCAATGCCTGGGTCACACCCATTTTGTATCAAACCGTCGTACTCCTCACAGACACTCACGTCAAGCTCGTTGAATCAGGCCTGACCTCATTTAAACATACCAGAACGCTAATTCTGTCTACTTCCTCTATTCCCGACCCTTGTCTCTTGAAGCAATCATGCCCGACACTGCGCCAGCTACACATCCACAAGGATATCGCAAGGGAAGTTTCTAAAAGGTACCTTATCGGTGTTCTTCCTGCATGCCTGCACGAACTAGTCGTCAATTCATACACTCATCTAGCTTATGCATTCATACCTCTGTACTCTGTTCTCACCCATCTTGCTTTCGTGCATGACATCCCGCGCCACTTTCCTGAAACCCCGGCTGAGGTTTTTCCTAACTTGACACATTTTGCCTGTCCGTATCTTGTGGCCAGTGGTCGGAGCTTGATCCCAGTGCACGAGACGTCTGCAATGCTCGCATCGGAACTTGCGCACACCTTGGACAAGGTTCTGAGGATTCCATCTCTGCATATCGCCGTCGTACTGGTCAAAGATTTTTCTCGGAATGTCACTGATTCGTTGACAACCGATGAGCGGGAAGCCCACATGCATGCTCTTTTAAGAGACGTTCCTCAAAAGGATGCGCCAAAGGTTGTGCTTATCGCTCGCAAAGGGTGTCTGCTTTATAATGATGAGCGAAAACCCGAGGAGGCATGGGAAACTACCAGTGGCATATCTTATTGGGCTGAAGCGGAATCTGCGCTTGGGTCAAAGAACAAATGTAGGTAGTCCGACACATCATGGTAGTCACCTACAGTCCAATACTCCTACTACCTGATCTCTTTACTCTGTACCTACGCTTCTTTCACCAGCGTCGCGTTGTCGGTCAAAATTTTATTCAATCCTTCCCTTTTCTCGCACTCTTCAAACAAGAAACTCTTCGCCAGTTCATCGAGCTGCGCTTCGTTCATTCCAACGAAATGCGCTGCCCATTCGTTCACCAAGAATTCTGCGACCAGGATGTTCCTCGCTAACCTGCCCACACGATCACTCAGTTTCCACACTGGCGCAGGATAGAGGTCACGGAATCTCTCTGGAATTTCCTCCAGAACATGGTTGATGAGGGGTTGATATACATGCTCTACAGCCGATACATCTGCACCCCAAGCATCGACCGCGAGTCGGTGCTTCTTGGCCAGGAAATCGGCGAATTTTGTCATATACGCAGATTTCGTGGAAACGTAGACCATGCCTTGGAATCCAATGTCTTTGTAAAGCCTAACATAAACATCAGCGAATATGTTTCACGATGTCTCGAAATAAACACACCATATCGACCAGCTCAAACGATCCTGAAGAGCAGGGGATAGTATCACGTTATTTAATGTACTGCATATACATTCCACAAGCAACACTCACCTTGTTGTAGATCGATAGCTGGTCCTTCAACACATGGTACCTGACCTCATTGATTTTCTCCGTGGCGTCTCCTTCGTATTGCTTTCTAGCGTAAACAGGACCCCATTCGCCGTTCCAAACACATAAACCCCTTGCGTCCATCCACTCCCTTTTCTTCTCGTAGCTTCGTCTGAGCCTGCGCTGCTGGGATTCTGTACCAACGTAATCCTCAGGAGCTGCTGGAAATCCGAAATTACTGTAATCATGGATGGAGTAAGCAGTGTTCTCCCACTTCTTGTGAGAGTCGCCGAAATGAGAAAAGTCCGAGGCAAAAGTGTTACCATCGAAGAAGATGGTGTGCCCTGGATCGACTGCCCGAATAGCCGTATATATTCTGTCATAGAAGGCTATTACGCGAATGTGGTATGGATCAGTAGGCCTGGCAGATAGGCGTCAGTAAATGAGTAAGGAACTCCGAGCGGCGAAGGGGGAGGGGCTTCTCACTCATTCAATGGATTATATCCAGCGATCCATTTGTTTCCTTTGTAATGAACAGCGAGTTGCTCCCACAGCCAGATTGTACGATCTTGGAAATCTTTCTGGTTCCAGACTACCGAGATGTATCAGCGGGCCCTGTGGTAGACATTACAAAGATCATACTTGCAATTCGCAATGTGGCCTCCGTGATCGCTGTGCCAATCAGTATTCTGACCTCCAGGAGCAGTATGCAAATCCAGTATAGTGTAGATGTTGTACTGAGAACAGAGGTCGATGACTCGATCTAGATGCTTGAAACCCGATTCCTTGAGTACACGAGGATTCATATCGTCTTTATGTAAGAAAACGGTCAGGGAGAGGATCAAAGGTATTTGATTGCTATCCACCTTCGAAGTGATGGTAATTAAATGGAAGCCGGATACAGTTCAGGCCAAGGCTGCTGAAGAACTTTGCATCCGATTCTTGAAAAAAGTATTCGAGGAACTGCAAATGTTCAGCACAAGATAGTAACGCGCGTGAGGTGACGTACTTTGTCAAAGAAAAATTCGGATTTCTCTGCTCCTATGGTCTCAGCCAACGCAGCGCGGATCTGATACTCACATCCAGGATATCCTATGGAGAACGGGAACGTATCATGTCACTAAACAGAACTCTACAGATGTGAGTTGAATTAGGACCTGATATGAAATTCTCCATACTGGAGAAAGAAAAACGACTTCAGTAGTACGAATTAGAACACTTTGGGTAGAAGGCTCACTTCATCCATCCTCCAAGTCCCGCTCCTCGGAGAATGACCTCTTCACCTTTCTCATCCACGATTTTCGTCCCGGAAACTTTGAGTAGAGACATCTGGGAAAGGACACGACCAAGAACAAAGAGTCAAGCCTAACTTGAGCCACTTTAAATCGACTAACGGGACGCGGACCGAAAGCTAAACGATGAGCAGCTGAGCATTTCACCGAGGTTACTCCGCACCGAATATTGCGTACGTGCGTCGAGCATTGGAGTGCAGGAGTTTATTTCATCGATCCTTAATCAGGATTCCGGAGTAACACCGACCGCTGGACACACAAATTGTTATCGAGGAAGGGAGCCGACAAGTCTTTGTAGACGACAACATCAACTATTACCTCCGCTACTTAGAGCTGCTGTACCTCCCTCATGAAGCCGAACTGAAGGAAACCAAGGCGTTTTAAACGTACTATTTGGAAAACTCCACGTCCAATCGAGTTTTGTCACCGAGATCTGCGAAGTATCTCCAACGTCTGATGAACTTTCATCCAAGTAGGGACGCAGCTCCTGACATGCTTCCGACATTCCTCGCAGCAACTAATATTATAATGGGTCTGGGAATTAGTATAGGTGAATGGACCGAACGATATGTACCCACCTTCATCCGATCGTGGCCCCAATTTCCGTTTAGTGTACCAGTGTTGTTTGTCGAGATCAAACTTTGAAGCAGCCCCTGAGCAAGTTCAAAGTAGTCCGAAGGAGAGCGCAAAGAGTATCTCTGCTGTATATTTGCTGCTGAGCATACAGACGAAGTTTCAAAGCCAGGTACACGTACTGCATTACCCTTTATATCCCTTGCATTATCCGCGGACTCCTTATTTTGGCGACGTCCTCGTCCAAGATCCTGAACTGCATGTACCTCTCTCAAGAACTGTGTGAAATCTGGCTCTAATACGACCGGTTCAAAATCGCACATATCGTAAGCGGTCTTGAATGACCATTTATATCGTCGATGTAGATTGGCTCGAAGCTGTTCCCATTGGTCAAATATCGTGTTGGGAGGGAAGCTACGGATGAGGGACTGTAAGGAACGCGAGTAAATCATCGTGGAAGGGGAAAAGGGGATCAATGACGGAAAAGGGATAAAATGTACAATTCATACCACGAACATTGCCATACTCATGGCCTGTAGCGCAATAAGGAAATGCTGTTGAAATTGCATCTCTTTACGACTTGGACTTTCTATAGAATAGCTGTGTGTCGATACAACCCATATCAATAGAAGACGCACGATTGACTCACCTTGTGGAACCACCCCCTCCATCCCATTCAACAGCACATCCAGGTAATTAAGATGGACATCAGTGACCTGCGCAGCAA
The DNA here is from genome assembly GCA_027886305.1 of Lentinula aff. lateritia. Classification (NCBI taxonomy): domain Eukaryota; kingdom Fungi; phylum Basidiomycota; class Agaricomycetes; order Agaricales; family Omphalotaceae; genus Lentinula; species Lentinula aff. lateritia. Next base: position 6,930 of record MU795302.1, on the reverse strand, counting down.
ACCAATACGCGAAAGGACGCTCCAAGGGATGATAAAGCTCTAACTGAAATCCCGATAGAATTACCTCTGTTATTGAGGCAAGACGCCAAGGGACGACAGCTTTAGAAAATTGGTTTAGGGTACGAAATGTTACTGGGTCGATGTTGTCCTATGAAGGAAAACGGAACGAAACAAAACGACCAGTCAATTTCGGCAATAGAAAAAGGACAATCAAAGCTTACAGAAGCATCTAAACCTTCGACGAGAACACAGAGAGTGTCATAAATGATATGCCAATCAAATATCGATTTAACCAAGAAACGCCTTCGACGAGCCGGATTGTTCCATAGCCCTCGTATATGAGGTATCATAGTCTGAAAGAGCAGTATGAGCATTAAGCATCATGAAGAGCCACAAAACGTACATGAATTATTTTTCTTTCTAGGTCAAGTAACGATGCGGATCCCTGTCCACCCCAATGTTGTGCAAAGACATGGTATGACACTCCGATTGTCTCTTCGAAAAGACGGTCAACAAGCCAGCTCTGGGGTTGATTGTGTATAATTTGAATCCCGTCGTAGAATAATGTCTACATAACGGGAGAAGCATGATCCATCAGAGAGGCAGGCAATGAATGATTAGTTTACCTGAGCGCAAGATCGAATGTAAGCAGGTCGAGCAGCAGGAGCACTAAACCACGATTGATGGAATCCAACTTGCTGTCAAAATCCTAGCACAATCAATACATGTATCATAAATGCATAAAGTTCAACATCTTACATACATTCCAGGTAGATATCTGATATGTTTTTGACAGCTTAGCAAGATCCTCCCATCCATTTAGAAGGCGCTCGTAGGCATCGCAGGTTTGTTCTAGACTAGGTACGTCAATGACCCGGACGGGTAGAAAGGTGTTAAGTTGGCGAGCAATGTATGGATCGAAGGCTGTATGGGCTGGTGAAGAGGACGAGATCGATTCACAGGGATGAGCGCGGATGACAGAGAGTGAATGTCTCGCAGATTGGAGAAGCTGATCGAAGTCTTCAGGACCTCGAGGGAGAGATTCGGTTGAGTTCAGTAACAGGAGTATAGTCCGACGAAACTGGACTCGGATTTTAAGGGCTTCTTGCCATGGTGGTGGCACTACAAACGCACGTCGTGAGTCTCCCTGAACAGACACAATTTCAAAACCCTGAGACGAACGAGCCTTTAGCAGTTGTGGACAACCAAGCCAGTGCAGTATCTAAACGAGCGATGGCAGCTTTTACAGGCCAGCCTTCTAAAAGTGACACATCGCTCTTGTCGCTCTGCCAGTCTTCAGTCTGAAAATTTGCCATTAAAATCGCGCGGACAAGAAAATGATGACGTACATCTAATAAGGATCCCTTGGACAGTTCATTCCATGCTAAACTGCACGATTTGAGAAGGCCAGAAGTGTAAGCGCGTAATATAACTGTGATGAGTTCCAGAGGTCGGGATGAATCCAAGTCAATCATTGGAAGAAATGGAAGGACATCTGGGTCCACGTCGTTCAGACAATGGACATAAAGCAAGGTGAATACTGTATGGGCTAGCGGATTAGATGCGTGCCATTCTGTCTGCAACTTGAATTTTAGACCAAGAGGTGTAAAGATGCATCAACGTTGCCCACTTCGTAGGCCATAGCTCGGTCTATTATCCAGCATATTTCTTCTGGCAATAAGGGAGTCAATGGGTCGAACTGCGGTCGTTCGGTGTTCTCCAATTGTATACCAGTGTCCAACCGGGGTTCACCTATCTTAAAGGAGAGAAAAATCGGCCAAAATTCAATTAATGCAATATACACTCACCTCTGTTGCGGTCATTGCATCGCTTAAGGAGAATGCGTCGATAGCCACTATTGAACCTGGATCCATCTCTAGAAAAAAAAGTTACTGATGAACAGCAAAAACAAACACTGATACACACCTAGTGAAGCCAAAGCGAAAACGCTTGTTACATCGCGGAAACTACTCCCCCCAGGGGCCGTGTAGTCAGCATCCATATCCATCGTTTATTAAAGTTAAGCTGAGGATGGAAAAATAAGCTGGCTCTGGTCGCATCACGTGTACCTCATTTGGATTATTCTGAGCCGCAATCTGCCGCATCTGTTCAATTCCTCCCGCTTCCTCGACGCCAATGGAAGAATCGAGCTTCGTTTCAAAATTCCTCGACTTCGGGCGTGTTTGTGTGAGCGTGTTAACTCATTATCAGAAGTAGATTACATTATAACAAGAAGCACGAGAAACCCTCGCTCTTGCCTCATCATGGTTACGGATTGCTATTGTATCTCTCCTGACTTGCTACTCCATCAATCCAGAGCTCGATGAACACAGGGACCTCATGAAATGCGGCGCTCAGGACTAACTATACTCAACCTTCTACCGCCTTTTAAATTCTGTTCCCCGATCAAAAAATGCCGAAGTTTCTTTCAAGACAGGCTCTTCAAAATGCACTGGATCTATGTACACTGATACACTGATCAAATTCACCCGTACTTACGATAACTAGCTTTGACATCCCGAATTTGTATTACAGACTGAATATCATTTCTTCGACTTTTTCTGCTTCTTTGAACTGGGCATCACTACTTCTTCCGCTGTTTTTCGCTTTTTTGTCTGCTTCGACAACTTCTTCTCTGTTGATTTCTTGGCTTTTTCTGACTTTGTGTGCACGTCCTCCATTTCAACATCACCATCCTCACCACCGCCATTGCCATGAGCACTGCCAGCCTCATCATCATGATCCACGATCACCTTGGTTGACCCGAACGCAACAAACCGATGTTTGAGAAGCTCCTGCGGATATGAAAATCGAGGGAGATTCTGAGTTGGCATCGAATAATCTTCGGATAAAGAAGGTTTTGGAATTTGGGCAGAAATCAGAAGATGTCGTGTAATCGGCCTAGGGGCTGATTAAGATAGATTGTAGTATGTCAGAAAGGAAAATACATAATGCCCCAAGTGAACGAACCAATATACAATTCTCCGTGCTTCTTCTTCCTAGGAAGCAAACACGACAGGCCTCTCATTTCCTCTCCACCTCCAGCAGTGCCCTCTTCGTCTAAACGCCCGACCTCTACCCCGCCGATATCATCGCTGCCAGATGTTGACGAAGAGCATACGTTCCATACATCATAACTCTCTTGTTTGCGATTAAGAACACCGACTTTGGTGTTTCGATGATTTGAAGACGGACCAGGCAGATTTATAGTCATGTTTTCCAGGTGTTTTGGTTTGACCTGAAGTGAACATGAACGTTGATACGAGTTGAGAAGATTTCATCACACAATTTATTACACCTTCACATGAGAAGATTTTACTCACCCCATTAGGCACTCTGATAAGCCACAATTCTAGCTCTGGGTCCTTTTTGAACGTATCCCAATCCCATTGATCATGAATTTCTGCATTTTCAACCAAAGCCATTCCTTCTGGTGGTTGATAAGTCCAAGTAGGATCATCCTCGGGAGTCGGCATTGTTGAACTAATTTTTTTGGGTTTACTCCTCATGCTTTTTGGTTTCGGGTTCACGTATATGTTAGACGGAAGAGAGCTCGAAGACGAATCCGATTCTGACATGGCGAACCTTGGAGTTGATCTGGAGTTGTGTACTTTTGAGAGAAAAAGCGGAGAGGGCGGCGTGTTGTTGATTGATTCCTTGGGAGCCAAACAAAGTCGGCATTCTATCCGATCCGGTCTTCCAACTTGGGCTGTTCCTGGACTGTTCTTTAATTGTGGGATCCCGTCTTTGGACGGAGCCATGTATCAATCAATCAATCAATCTCATTTCCAGTCATGATTGAACCAACGACACAACCAGCAATTCTTACCATCGCCGGGTCGGACTCAAGTGGAGGTGCAGGCATTCAAGTGCGCGTCTGATATCAAAAGATCTTTGTGGAAAATTTGCTCAGTATTGAATCCAAGGCCGATTTGAAAACCTTTGCTGCCCATGGATGCTATGGAACCAGTGCGATAACAGCGTTGACGGCGCAAAATACAACTGGAGTACAGGATGTACTCCCTTCTCCTCCAGAATTCTTGCAGAAACAAGTTAGAGCTTTCGCGTCGTTTCAAACCATTGTTTTTTCCAGACCTTTGACTTTAATCTCAGGTCACTTCCGTCCTCTCTGACATTGATATAAAAGCTGTTAAAACTGGCATGCTTTTCGACGGCAACAACGTTCGAGCCGCAGTATCTGCACTCAAATCTCATTACTCCAATTCATCCGTCGTTGCTGGGAATATCCCACCGCTCGTATGCGACCCAGTATGTGTGAGCACTTCAGGACATACACTGCTAGATCCAAGTGCCATCGACGTGATTATCGAAGAGCTCTTTCCCCTCGCCGTGCTCGTAACACCCAACAAAGCGGAAGCAGAACTAATTCTTTCCCGTCGTCAGTCCTCTGCTTCAACGTCGCGGAGCATTGAGAGTCTTGAGGACATGCTCCTTGCAGCGGAAGACCTGTTGTGCCTTGGTTCGAAAGCTGTCCTGCTTAAAGGTGGCCATCTGACTATATCAGGAGAGGATGTCAGCAGAGTGGCCTCGAGCTATCCAAACCTGGAGATAGTCCGAGATGGAATCATACCAAATGGGGAGAACATGGAAATTCTGAAGGTGAACTCAAGTCTGGCTGGAGCTCAACTCGTTGTAGACGTTTTACACGAAGTCCTGGCAAATGGACAGAAGCAAACAACAATACTATGCCGTCCTCGTATCGAATCTACCAACACTCACGGGACAGGTTGTACGCTGAGTGCAGCAATTGCCGCTGAGCTAGCCTTGAGCTCCACTCGTACGTGTATCTTCTCTGCTCATCAATTACATCTCGATTTGCTCATCCACCTGCAGTCACAAATGCTGTCCGACGCGCAGTGCAATATACTTACCGTGGTATAGCAACCGCGAATTCTGCTATTGGGCACGGTCATGGGCCACTCAATCATTTTCATTCGATGAGGGAAATCGTTGTACCCAAGTAAGCATTCATCGGTTCACAGTATTCGTCATCAAAGGCGTAATCACCTTTCCTTCTTTAGAATCACTCCCACAAACCCTTACCCTCTCACCACTCTCCTCATACGTAAGAGTGCTCGCGTTTGGAAGGCTTACGTCGAGCACGAGTTCGTCAAGCTTCTCGGGAAAGGGACCCTTCCGCAGAAAAATTTCATTCATTTTATCAAGTAGGTATATCTCTGCCTTATTTATTTGCAACTGACATTTATGTTCGGTGCAGGCAGGACTACCTGTATCTCAAATACTACGGCCGAGCCTACGCGCGAGTTATACATTACTTTCTGTTAAAAGTGCTATCTTGACTCCGGTACAGCCTACTCGCCGCAAAATCCAACTCCTTCCCCGCGATCGACTCTGCCACACAGGTTGTCCTCAACGTTCTCCAAGAGGTCAACACGCATGAAACTTTCTGTGCCTCCTTCAGTATAACCAAAGACGAATTAGCGAGGACCCCAGAATCCCCAGCCACAGCAGCGTACGGAGGCTATCTCATCGATGTTGCCTTGAGAGGTACCATCCTGCTTCCCTTACTGTTTTATGAAATTGATTCGACTTAACCTCTTTTGACTCAGGTGATGCAACGCTGCTCCTAATGGCCCTTCTCGCCTGTCTTCTGGGATATGGTGAAGTTGGGCTTTGGCTAGAGAAGAACGCGAAACCCGGAAATGATAGATGGGTCATTCTGCAGGGTAATCCGTATCTACGATGGATAGAAGATTATGCTGGTGAGAAATATCAGCGTGCAGTCGCATTAGGCTTAGGTCTGTCTGTTATGCTGTTCCTGTTCCTATTATAGGGTTTTCTAACCTTTGCGATTTGATAGAAACAATTGAAGCGCGAGCCACAATGGACCCTCCGTCACTAAGCCGTTTCGCGGAGTGGTACGCGGTATGGGAGAGATGCACAGAGCTGGAGAAGGGATTCTGGGATATGGCCATGAACTTGTCGTGAGAAGGCTGTCGCTCAGGCAAGGATGTAGTTGTGAAACATTCTTGCTGTCGTCGATATTGTGGCTGTTCCTTGTTCTACGAGCTTAGGATAAATATGTGTTCAGTTGATATCTCATCATCGTTATGGAGCACGGGTAAGTGAGGCTTTCAACGAACACACGGGGGCGCACTGCTCTCATTTCAGCTGAACCTTTGAATAGTGGCGTAGTAAGATTGTGAGGATATCTTTCCAAACCTGATACCATGGACTATTCCATTGACTTTTCTTGAACGAATGATACGATCCGGACTTATATGAGATGAGATTCTTTCATTTCTCGTCGACATTATGATGAGGTTTTCACCGTATACAACTGTATCAGACATCAACTTTCCGATACTCGTCCGATGATTGACAAGAGGAATTGCAAAATGTACTATCCCTGCATAGTACTAGCCTTACATAAATTAGTCTGAAGCTGTTGAATGCCTTCCGCCAGGTTCTACCTTCTCGCTCCCTTGAGTTCATCGCTCAATGACCCCCGAAGAAAGTGATCTACTTTCACACATAGGCAGCCTCATTTATTATGGAATTGTCGTCCTGATTGTCGATTGTACGCTTTATGGTAGGGGATCTGTTCGTCTTGAAGCCTGATCAGCCATGGCGTTTATGTCGTCGATTGTTTTTCTCACAGGCTTCTATCTTCTCGCTGAATTCATTGCCTTGTACCTCTTCATGTGAGTTTGTTACCGGCATCTTCTTTGGACTTCGTTCACGGAGAAAATCCATTAGAAAACATGGGCTCAGACAACGTATTCAAAAGATTCTGTTTATTTGCTCTCTGACCACGATGGCCACTGCTACATGGGACTTCGTGAACCAATGCTATAAAACCAGTTTTTGTGCAATATTATGCGTCTCCGGCCATTTCCTCAGCTCCATGCCTGGAATTCTGTCAATGTCTGTGCCTTTCAATTCTGT
>MU795301.1:0-31178 GCA_027886305.1 Lentinula aff. lateritia | reverse complement strand
TACTATAGTGATACAGGTTAGGGGACTTGTATATGAGACTATAATCATGATCGAGTCTATATAGTGATACATAGAAAATTCCGTGTTTCCTGATGAACCTGAGTTCCAACTTGGCTTTTCCATCGACTCCAAGCATCTCTTCATACGCTCAGATTGATCTCTGACCGAGCGACGAAAACACCTACCACCAATCGATCATCGATTGATATTGAACAAATAAAGGAATGTAAGTACACACCGCACTGTATGGAAAAATTCGAGGCTGATTTTGATTCCTTTGATTTTTCCTCTCCTCGTTATCATCAATCTTCTCTAGGGCTCACTGGTAAGTGATAACCTCCGCTTCACGGATTTTGGGAATTGGAATACATGCTCACTATAATCACTCATTCATTAGCTGTGCTTATGGCCAACATCATTGGCACCATCACCATCACCACCACCATTACCATTATCCACCTCTCCCTCCGTTCCCCACATATTCACCATACACACCATACACACCGTTACCGCCGACACGAGTAACAACCCCGCTTGCCAGACCCCAATCCGCCGATCAAGATTATTGGACGGGTAGAACTATATTAACACCTGCTGCTCTCCGCCCAAACAATCAGTCGAAGCCGAAGAAAGCAGAGCCCGGGCCCAAGCCCAAACAGGAGAACTTCAAGGACTCGGAGTTATACGTCGCCCCTGTTAGACCACCAATTCCTGCTCGTCCGCATAATGATAGTGTTTGGATTCATGTTACGCCCCCTCAGGCTACTTCCCCTCCGTGGGCACCGGCGCCGTCACGGTATGGGTGGACAACGACGATTTCGACGCCGGGTTCTGGGTATGCGGTGCGTGTTGAGTTGAAGCCGGAATGATGTATTGGGATGATTAGCGTGGGGGAGCTGGGCTTGTTGACTTTGAGGAAGTAGTATTTGCTAGCTGGCTAGCTGGGGGGTTGTTGAAAGGGTTTGATTATGATGGATACTGAGTACTGAGGCATGAGGGGTTGGTGATTGTTTGTAGGGGAGGAAGGGGAAGGGGAGAGGAAGAGACGGAAGGAGGACAAAGCAAAAATTGAAGCGATGTGACGACGGACGCTATATGTATGATTCATTCTCTGTTGAACACGGTTGATCCCTTGTTAGTTTCTTGATTTCTTTGTTGAGAACCAGTTCTCGATATATTCAATATTCAATGGCGATAGTAAATGCGGGGCTTCTCAGTCATTTTGATTCACTGAACATTCAGATATGTAAGTAAGGATACCAATGTCTAGCATTTTGACGACGTGCTTGTCGAGTTTTGTTGTCCATCCTCAGTACATTGTCGCTGTCCCCCCTTATTTTCCTTGGGTCGAGCGATTTCGTTTCTTGAGGGAAACGAGGATCGATAACTCCCAGTCACCGTTTAATTTTGAGCAATAACGATACCTGTGTAAAGTTGGTTCAAAGAAACACAGAACAGATCGTCCACGGCAGTCCTCTTACCTATATATTGCGATTCATGTAGGATTCAGCGCTCAGCAGCTTCGTTTTGACCTGGATTGACGTCCCAGATTTTACTTCAGAAAGATCATTTTATCGTTCCCAAAGGGATATAGCCGAACGCTGCTGGGATATTGAAAGATCGAAGCTTTGAAGAATTGCGATGCCATGGTTCAACAATGCGATGTCGACGAGCAATGGCATGACGGTCACCACGCCCACGTGCCGTTTCGACGCGTTCAACCAGCTTCTTTGCTTCTGATCCTCACACTACAACTTAAGCTTTATCGACATGGCGTTCCACAGACTTGACTCCTATGATGATTCTGGCCACAACTATCATCCATCTCACGACGATTCAGACGACATTGCGGATGAATATGAATGTGGTCCTTCCAGCAGCACAGAAGGAGAATACTCAGGCCGAACTTGCATTTCAAGTATCCGGACAAAGGGATCGTACCGACACAGATCATATTCTGCATGAAGGAGAAGAACCAGAGGGAGATTAATAGTCATAGGTGGTTCTTCAATGCTTTTGCGAGCGTTTTGCAGCCAAACGTCTGCGTATTGCTCGATGTCGGAACACGTCCTGGCAATAAAAGTATCTATCGACTTTGGAAGACTTTTGAATTCCCCAACCATCTGAAATTGAAGATTGTTGATCACCCCTTGTAAATATATAGCACATTCTCTGCAAAAGCATTGCAGCCTCTCCCTCCTCAGCCATATTGTTCTCAGGCCATGAACCTTATGTTCCCAGCCCAGATCTGTACTCGTCTACTATACAACTTACCACAAATAATATACATAAACTTTTATACTAGACCTTTTATGCGCGTAACTCATATAACGCAACCGGCCCTGGGATCTTAATAAGATGGAGCAATTTCCTGATTAGGAAACTATACTTCCTCTTCCATGTTCGACGCGTTGCGAAAAAGGAAAACCGATGGGCACTCCTTCGACATCGTTTCACCAACATTTTGCACGGCTATCACACATTGAAGCGAAATTTTGCGCTCTTTCTATACCAGCATGCTATCCCTGGACATATTTTCTATCCTCACCTTGCTACTTAGTGCAAAATTCGTTCCCACAGCTCTGTCTCAATCGTATGCACCAAACGCCCAATTCAAAGGCAAAGACTTTCTTGGAGCATTTAACTGGGAGACCTTTGACGACCCTACACATGGGCGAGTCAACTTTGTAAACCAATGGACCGCTCTGAACACAAATCTATCTTATGGTATCGTCTATTATTCACCCACTGCTTTATAATACTCATAGCATTCAGCCGACGACGATGTATTTATCATGCGAGCGGATTATCATCAAATAGTTCCATCCTACGCCCGAGGTCGCGACAGTGTTCGTATTACGTCGCATGATGCCTGGGGAGACTCGGTTCTTATCCTCGACCTTGCCCATATGCCTGAAGGATGTGCAACATGGCCTGCTTACTGGACAGCTAGCAAAAATGGCCCATGGCCGCACGGCGGAGAGGTTGATATCATAGAAGGTGTGTGTATCAAATGGTGCAAAGAAGCCTTTCAATGAATCAGCCTATAGGGGTAAACTTGAATAGCAACAACCTTGCTTCCCTTCACACCACTCCAAATTGTACCATGCCACAAGCACGAAACCATACTGGGTGCGTCTTTCCTACTCTCTTGAATCGGTTCGCACAGAATAACAGCGGGGTATTCAGACAAGTAATATCTCCAAATTGCGATGCGGCAGTGAACTATAACCAGGGTTGCGGCGTCGCTTCAACCACTCCCAACTCGTACGGATCAGGATTCAACAACAACGGTGGAGGGTGGATCGCTACCTGGAGGTCTTCCAATGCAATCTCCCACTGGTTCTGGCCTAGGAATGCGCCTAACGTTCCGGATGAGATTCGTCAAAGTGGAAGTGACTGCGATCCTATCACTCCTGGAGACAATTGGGGTACACCAGACTCAACTTTCGTCTGGTCGCAGTGCGACTACACTCCTCATTTTGATCCACATCAGATAATATTCGACCTAACTCTATGTGTGAGCTGAATATATGCATGTCTGTGGTGTCGTTACTTATTTTTAAGCAGGGTGACTGGGCAGGAAACGCGTTTCCTACCGCAGGATGTGGGCCAGGGAATTGCCAAGATCGTACGTGATGTGGTGTATCGTCTTCAATGTGTCTATCCTCATATTCCAAATCACCAGTTGTCAACAACCATCCGGAGGCCTTCCAAAACGCTTTCTGGGAAATTAATTCGCTAAGCATCTACACTCCTTAGTCGTGATGAAGCATTGGACTTTTTTTTTGGTATTTATCAACATAATATTATATGGACTACGTACAAAAACTACTCAGCTAGTACTTTAGGACATCTACTTGAATCTTCGATGGGTTTCTTTATCTGCGAATTTTGAAAAAATCGACACTAGGAGGTTGATTTTTGGAACATTTAGGCTTTGTTATGCTGTTGGTTTGCGAATCCACGTTGCGGCCTGTGAGAGCGACAACGATGACAGCAAGCCTTTTCGAGTTTCCATTCGTGTAATCAAGGGTTGACTACGACTTCTCAAAGATGTCTTCCATCAGGAACTTCATATATCGTCGGTCACTGGGTCTTTCCAAGTCCAGACACCGTCTCCCACTCCCGAGTTGCGTTCAGTCGTATGACATTATTGCTTTTCCAACACGGGCTTCCAAGTGGTATATAAACTGCCATTTGGAAGCTTACATGCCATTTTGACCATGCTTCGATTCTGTTGTTTGCTGCTCATTGCTTTTGGCTGCCTAGTATCCTTCGGTAGTCCTTCTCCTGGTAGCAACCTTGAGAAAAGAGATGATAATCTCCCTGCGCGGGTACCATATGTCTTCCCTCCCCCGGGAACTGACCCGGTCGGTTACCTTGTATTTGCACGATCGCGGTTCATTTATTTGCAGGTTTCCAATGCAGATAGCAGACGCTATTCGAACGAGGCGAACAAATGGCACACTTTTGGACCTGGATGGTGTCCTGTATGTATCCTATGTCCACTGAAGATTGACATGATCGTCATGACCCGGGCCGTGCATAGGCTGAATGCTCCTCTCATTGCTCAAGGGGAGGATGACTTATTCGGGGTCATTCGAGACAACAATACTTTACCACCTGCAATGAGAGAGCTTTTTGTCAGTCGTTCGAATTTCTTTTCGTTGAAAGATCTGATCCTTGACATATACTTCCTCTATCAGATTTTGCGCATCGCAGTGCTCAACAATGCGAGCTATGAATGGTAATACTGCATTCATCCCTATCATAATAACTAACAGTCTGTCCAGGCTTCAGCACGAATCGGTGGGACGCATGGCAGGGCTTACCACGGAACAGCTTTTGGCTATTCGATTAGCTCCACCCTTTTTCGCATCGCAAGGCATGAACTTGGCCTCGATCCTCGGTGCTGACCTTGTTGCAGCAATGACATTTACAGACTGGATCACAAAGAACGTTCACGTACCGGACGATGTGTTCAATGCGCTGAATACTTTCCTGAATGACTCACAGCTCGTTGAAGCTACTGCGACTGCTGCTGGATATAGTTTCATTAGTCGATTTGTTGTTGCTTTGAATGTAGATGCAAAGATGGATGTGCCCGTGCCAGTTCCTACGTGAAAAGTATTACGATGTATGGCCTTGTATGGCAATAGAGTTTACCACGGTCCGGTGATGACATCATCATCATTGGCCGCCCAAAAGATTGTACTGTGCACCTTTCTCTTCTGTTTTATTCAGGCTACCCAAACTCCGGACTTCACGGAGCTTCTGCTTGACCTCATGGACGGTGAGCATCTTATGACCTTGGCGTCTATAGCTGGGAGATTCTGTAAAGTCAGCAAAGTTGAAACTGAGTGCTTACGCCACGAATCAACGATGGACCGACTTGAATGCTTTCCATTCATCTTGCTACTTGGCTTTCACATGACACCCTTGTAATGCAGGAAATTGTACTGCACAAGCTGCGCCGAGTATCTGCGAGTGGTCTTGCAATCTCCAGGGTTTATCTTCAATCTTTTCAACTACTTCCCATCGTTTCGCTCCTTCTGAAACGTATTTCGTGCTTTAGGATCTCATCATTTCTATCAACCCCACGATGGTACATCTACTTTATTTTGGCCCGCAAGCCCCGTCCGAAACTGACTGGCTTTTTTGGGACATCAGATTGTGCTTGCTCGGGTGGAGCATCGCCATGTCAGTGCAATGGTTCTTCGTGAATTGGCAGGGGGTCACGATGTCCAAGCTCATCTCAGTGTTCAACTCACTAGGCTTAACGCATAACGAAAAGTGCCGTCATGGACAGCTTCCTAGCAATCGATCTCTATTTAACGTTTCGCCTTCGAGGGAACGGTCCATTACGATTGTCCTTACTCCCTTTACCATTATCATGACATTCCTCGCTTTGAGCCTTGCTGCTTCACTGGCATACCTTTCCTTGCCATCCAGGCCTTTACCAGCTGCTGCTCTAAACAATGGAGTAGGAAAACTTCCATGTGAGCATTGTGATCACATTGACATTCTCGATGTTAATACTAGTTTCAGTTATGGGATACAACAGTGAGCTTTCATTGTGGTTCGAAATGTATCAAATAATTCAACTATAAAATTTCAGCCTGGAATGCATATCATGTAAATTCACCTTCGAAATTCAAGGATCATGTTGACCTATCTCGTTTCTAGTGTGATATAGATGAAGATGTGATCACTCAAACTGCACAGCTGATGAAATCCCTCGGACTTGCGGTAAGAACCGTCGTACATCGGAGTACGGATGTTACATTGAATTGGAGAGGCATTATAGGACCTTGGGTATGAGCACATGAATATCGACGATTGCTGGGCAGAAAAAACCCGCAGTGCCTCTGGAGATCTTGTTGCTAGTATGCTCAAAAGCGAAGTCCTATTTCCTGCTGTACCTAATCTGTCTTCGATTAGATGCCACCCGTTTTCCCTCGGGATTCAACAATCTAACAAGCCAAATTCATGACCTGGGACTGTTCGTCTTTACTTTCTTGTCATCCCACCAAAAAAATCAAACCCTCGTGAATTTCAGGAAAGCCGGTATCGTGAGTAATGCAATAAGAAAATCGTACTTCAAGACGTGAACAAGGATATTTAACGACGGTCCAGTACAGCGATTCTGGATGGTTCACTTGCCAGTTGTACCCAGGGTCTTATCTGAATGAGGCGAGGCGAGTTCGCACTCTTGCTCAGCTTGACCGAATGTTGTTCATATCGAATTAGAGATGCGGAGCAATTTCAGAAATGGGGTTTCGACCTTCTGAAGTATGTATAAGAATTTCGGATGAGGTCAACTCCACTCACAAACGTTGTGCCCAGGTATGATAATTGCGCAGGTGGGTTTTTCCTCCCTGCAAGACTAGCTACCCCTTATCGAAATTCTAGTACCATTTGACGAGATTATCGATCTCGGAATGATTGGTAGTGAGTTAACTCATAGGCTCAATGTAATTGCCACCCGTTCATTGCTATAACAGAATACACCCGTATGGCGGATGCTATTGCAAACTTGTCCGCAACGACAGGCCAGCCTCCTTTGCTCTATTCTCTGTGTCAGTGGGGGAGAGTGAGTTTTGATGCTGAGAAGTAACGGAGTTGGTTCCTCATCGCCTCATCTTGAACACTACAGGAGCAACCGTGGCTTTGGGCTAGGAAGCTCGGACAATCGTGGAGAGTAAGATTACTTCTGCCATGCGACGCTCTCAAACATTCAATCCTGGATTTACACAGACTACTGACGATATCGACGCTGATTGGGAGCACCTTGCTAGTATAATCAACCAGTGAGTTTGATCTCCGTATACGTCGTTATGTAGCTACTAGGAAACATTCCAGGAATTCCTTCATCACCTGGGCTTCTGATTTCTATGGACACAATGATATGGACATTGTAGGTTCATCATCTAATTGGTTTCGCAAAACTGCTGATCCGATGTGTTGCAGCTCGAAGTGTAGTGGACTTTGATTACATATGTTTGCCTGTCAACACTCAAATTGTTTCAAACGCAGGGGAAATGGAAATCTCACATTCGACGAAGCCAAATCACACTACACTGCGTGGAGTTTGATGAAATCGCCGCTGCTGATTGTGAGCACCGGTTTACGTCCGTCTGTAATTTATTGACTTTCATTAGGGAACGGATGTGAGTACCACATTGATGAAGCAGCCCATAGCTCAATTCGTTCCAGCTCACCACTGTCACGAACGAAACCCTTGAAGTCCTGATGAACAAAGAAATCATAGCGATTAACCAAGATCCTGTTGTCGGTACTTCCATCTCTCCCTTCCGTTGGGGAGTTAACGTATGTCGATACAAACTTCAATGATCCGTTCGCCTGAATTGTATTTTTTGTTAGCCTGATTGGACTTTCAATGCCACTCATCCCGCACAATACTGGAGTGGAGAAAGTCAGAATGGGACTATATTCATGTTGGTGAGTGTGCTTTGAGCGAATCTACACGGATCGCAATAATCAACAAATATATAGCTCAATGTTCTCGACGATTCCGCCGACATGTTCTTCAATTTGACCGAGTCTCCGTGGATCAATGCAGGCAGACAATATGCTGTCCGAGTACGTGCTTTGCCTAGTACTCGAGCACTGAGTGACGACCCGAATGATATACACTATACACTTTAGGATCTCTGGACTCATACCGATAACGGTACCGCTGTTCGCAACTTCACTGCCAAAGCTGTTCCAGCTCATGGAGTAGTCGCCCTCCTGATGCAGGATGCGGGTCCCGAACCCGCTGGTACTCAACCTCCCTGCGCTCGTCCAGAGTGGTGTATCGATCAGAATGGTACTTTGGTTCAGTAGAAGCCCTCTTGAGCGGAAATTGATATGAATTGTACAAAGTATGTATCATATAACACAGGTTCAATGGCCGACTCAGCTCAGCATGTCACTGCGTGCAAAAAGGTTGAGAGACTGATACAAGCAACTAAGATATACAAGACAAAACGAACACATAGCGATATATACGTACGACGTAAGGATAGAAATAAAACTAATAGAGGTCCGCAACAGGTCCGCAAACAAAATCAAGGTCCTGCGCTAGATAGTGTATATATGTCCAGGCCACAAGATACGAAGTTTAGACAAGGCCATCCTCGACGTCTATAATCCTAACGAAGATGCAAGAGATCGGGCAACAGATGGTGCTCGAGAGGGGGCTGTGGAAGGTGCAACTGATGGAGCAACGGATGTCATCCTTGATGGGGCGTGATGTTGAACGTCCCATAGCTTGTCCTTGGCACGAACTTCTATATTCTCGAAAGGGGTGGGTTGATTGACTGCGATGCAATCGCGAGTGCTAAGGACAAGCAGTTCGAAGAAGAACGAAGCGGCAGCACGTCGAGATGCCTAACGAGAAAAACCGTCAGTGAAAAAGGCGAACGATATAGATTATGCCAACCTTGTCCGCCATCTTTCTGAAGCTAAGAACTTTTTCCTCGGCATCGCCTTCTGTCGGGCGAAGCTCCTTTCGAATAACGGAAATAGCTTTAACAGTGTTCCTACTGTAACTATCGACCGGTTGGACACCCTTTTCAGTACCAGTGACTTGTGTCTGGGTCTGAGAATCAAATGCAGAGATAGGGCAGGCTGAATTGGCGTAGTCCTCATCTCCCTCTTCAGGTACAACTCCTTCCACAGCGGGAGTGGTCATTCTGCTATGTACAGAAGGAGCCGCCGACTTGGATCTCCGATCCAAATCCACGTTGACAGGATCAAACTGGGGAATATCCAACTGGAAATCGTCAATGATTCCTGATTGGTCACCGAATTCCAGAGCATCAGGCCCCATGCTTCCCCTCCCTAGGATGTCACTTGCGGGGGCAATACTATCCCCCCGACGACCAACTTCGATTTCTTCATCTTCAGCAGCGTTATCCAAGCGTTGACGTTTGTTTGGACCTTTACCACCGGGGGAGGGTCCTCGTCGTTTACTGCCAATGGTGTTGAGAGGATGCATGAAAAGTTCTGCCAGTTCGGGAGCTAGCCCCGGAGGCGCTGCGCAGAAGAAGCTGCCCTCTGGTGTGACCTTAGTAGGTAAAAAGTGGGAGATAGGATCGTGGTGGACCTCAAGCAGACGCATGACCACGGCGGAGCGAGGGAGGAAATGTGGCTGAGTGAGGATATCACTCAAGTCGCGATTATTCTGAACATCTCTTCCTCTGCCAATCTTGGCACCCGGTCCATCCTTAAGCTCGGTGACCATGTCAATGATTTGTTTCTTCTCCTTGATCTTGCGTTTGAGTTTCGAGACTGTCGGCGTTGCCTCTGCGTTCTCGGTGATCCCTACATCAGGTGGGGGCGTGGCAGGTACGGAACTGAGAGGAGAGGCTGGTCACACAATAATCAGACCAACGTAAACGTCAAAGATGGAATAGGCACACATGCTCTGGAAGAAGCCCTCGTTTGGCCAGGCATCTTGTCAATATCCATTGGTATTGGATCAAAACCTATGCCAAGGTCCCCTAAATCGATGTCCCCGAACTCAGGCATATCAAGGGCCATGTCGGCTCCGAAGGGGTGTTCTGAAAGTTCCCTGGTCCTACTTCTACGCGAGAGAAGGTCAAAGTTCCCATCCAAATCCATGAACTGGTCTCCGATAGAGTCACGATGTGATGGAGCATCCCTTCCAACACCAACACTTCCATCTACACTCATAGACTCGTCCGCACCCTTCTCACTCTGAATAGGGGCATCGCCAAAATCGACACCAAGGTCGAGAAAATCTTGTGAACCGATACCATCTGACGGCCCGAGGTCGAAATTGTCGTTGTCAAAATCAAGTGGTTCGAAGGTGTCGGTAGGAGGAAGGGTAATGTCATCAATGCGTGCTTGATGTTGTCCGTGAGCCGGTGCGGGTCTGTCTTCATCGAAATCTTGCAGAAGCCTGCAGGAAAAAAATGAGGAATTCATTGGAGAATGGTGTAATAAAAATCTAACCAGTCATCGTCAGGCATCATATCAAAGTCGAATGCATTTGCTTGAATGGTAATGGCGTTCTTGTTTGCCACGAGTTGTTCTTCGGCCATGTCAACGATACCACGACTGAAAGCCTACGCAACGATTTAGTCAGGCGAAAAGACATTGGGGTATGTCAGCCTCACCATTTTGATCTTAGACATCGCTTCATTACAGTCCTCGAGGAGATACTTTGCTTTCCGACTGTAAATGCGAACCACTCCGAGTAACAGTTGCCCGCTTAGTCGTAATGCCATCACTTCAATTTCTTGATGTATGATAGCCCCTACATAAAGATGAGAAGCAGCAACAGTGATGCTAAATGGCGACTCACCAACCGATTCTTCAATGTCAGTCTGCAATGTCTGGGTCTTGGATAATTTACGTTCCATGTGGGCTGCAAGCCATACTTTGCCTAGAGGGCCGCGACGCGACAAAATGGCTTCTGAGTAAAACTGAGATCGGTTCAGCAGAGTTCTTGGGTAGATTTGAATTGAAATATACCATGGCGCGAAAGAGGTTATAGGGTGTCGCGGTGGTCACAAGAAAACGAAAGACGCGCCTGCACCGCCACAAAATCACTCTCGCAGTAAACATCACATGATTTGGGATTCAGCTAAAATTACATAACCTAGTCCTTCCCAGACTGAGATACATGCTTGGCTCTTCTCGCTCGTCCGTCCGGCGCGTCTCGTCGCGAATTTCTCGATGTGTTCAAATCAAACCAACAAGTGGGGACCTATGGTACTGTCTGCGTAACATCTAATGTCTTACGGCAATTATTTAGCTTCCTGCGCGCGCACATTCACCTCTGCTCAGACTCATAGCGACACTTCTACTTCCGAACCTTTACAGTATCAACCCATAGGAAGTGGCTCTGCAGAAGCACTTCGAAGCAAACCGTTTCAATTTGATAGTGCCTCCAACCTCGAATTTCAGAAGACCAGGGATGGCAGTAGCCTTGCTCGAGCCAATTCAAAACTTGCCAGTGCAGCGACCAGAAGGGATTCTCATCGTGCTCTGGAAGTAGTCGCAGACATGAAGCGGCGAGGAACTCAACCAGACCTGGACACCTACAACCTTCTCCTTCGTTCAATGGCCAGAAACACGCGTAGCGTAGATGCATGGGCCATTTTTGAGGACATGAAAATATACGGGATAAAACCGGATGTAAAGACTTTTAATGCTCTCATAGAGGTTGGTCAAAGCCTTCTATGTGACCTGGTCCTCTTCTCAATTATATAACAGGCACACCAACATAGGAATTCAGCTTATTTGTGGCCTATAATCAGTGCTATGGAGGAAATAGGAGTTGAGCCTAATGCAGCCACTTATGGTCTCATCATCAGTTATTTCGCCTCTGCAAAGAATATCGAAAACGCTCTCCGCTACCTCTATGTCATGAAAAACAAGGGGATTGAACCAGAACTTCGCACCTTGCAACTGGTCGTTGAAATTGCCGCGGACTCAGGAAATGCGAGATTGGCATTGGATTTGGTGAATGCTTTCGAGTCGGATTCCGTGCGCAGGTTGGAATCGGATGTATGGGTGAATTGTCTGACCGCATCTGCGAGTTGCCTTTGGGTGAGTAGTCTTAAATCACGTCGCCCCTGTACTTAGGCTAACGCACCAGACTTTGCACAGAAAGACGGCGTCGTTCAATGCTGGGAATATATTGTTCAGGAGCTTAACTTAAGTCCTGGCGAAGGTATCTGCATGGGCGTCCTTCACACTGCTGCTCGCCATGGCTTACCTGATATAGCCACTGATGTTCTTCGAGTGCTTAATTTGACTGGCGTTCCACTACAGGAGCGTCACTTCGCGTCGCTGATCGAAGCGTTCTGCAGAGCAGGTCAGGTCAAGGAGGCGTTTATGACGATAGACATCATGCAAGAAACGACTCCCCCACTACCTTCGACCCTTCTACCGATACTCGAGCATGTCAAAAAGAACACTGACACCTTTGATTCCACATGGGCTCTCATGGATGAAATACATCAAGAGAGACCATTACAAGTATCCTCCCTAAACATCATCATTGGAGCAGCCGTTGCTTTGGGTGACCTGCAGCGTGCCGTGGGCGCGTATAAGAGTTTCCCAGATTATCACGTCAAGGCAGACCGAGATACATTCCATCTACTCCTCGAAGGTGCGGTCGCCGCCCGCCATCCACCCTTGGGAGCTCGAATATTGCAGGACATGAAAGAAGCAGACATCCCTTTGGAATCACGGACTTACGAACTGATGATCGAGCTGGCCATAACACAAGATTCCTATGAAGAAGTATTCGAATATCTTGAAGAGATGAAGGGTGCAGGCTTCAAACCTCCCGCGACTACATACAAATCTCTGGTGAAGAAGTGCGCCAGTAACGGCGACCCTCGGTACACTATCGCCTTGGAGGAGATGGAAGAAATGGGCTATGAAATGGATCCCGAGTTCCTTCGCAAAGCAAAAGATGTCTTCTCAGGGGAAAGTACTGGAATGATGCTCATTGAAGAGGCGGAGAACACAACAGTTGCACGTTAGACATATGTAATACATATGGATCTTTGATATTGTAGCTAGTTTGAGGTTGGAAGATGTCTTTTGACTCATGCGTCTCCCGGTCCGCATTGATCCCGGTCCGCATTGATCCCGAATTCACTGTCATCGACTCTGCATCGACTCATCTTGTCTTTGTATTTCATGGAGGTCGTCGAGGCTGTCTCTGCTGTAACGCCCCCGCCAACAAGCTTAGTTTCAAACACCTTTCCAAATGTATCAGTTCCTTTATCATTTCCTGCGATTCTGCGCAATCCAGGAATAAAGGATAGATACGCCTACTTATATGATTCAAAACCTAGAAACATATCTACATCCACGAGAACATACAAGAAAAATAAAAGAGATGATAATGAAGGTAGACGATGGATTAGACGAAAGGAAAACGGTAGGTTTCTCGATTCATAAATAACATCCGAAATCCTTATCGGCCTCCGCCGTGTCCAGCGCATTTCATCGAGAACCCTCACATCGCGCTTCCGACCGGGAAGGACTTTACTCTCCAGCTCAATGAACCGAAAACGACTTTCCCAGAGCCCCTCCCTAATTATCTACACCGCAACACCAAGATATTAGCCACATCTATACCGGTAACCGATCCCATTTCTGCAGATGCCGGCAGGTTCTCTTTCAGCATAAAGGGGATGCGCCGTGATTTGCGTCGGGCTGGGTATCGAGCTGAACATCTGGTGCGCGAAGTAGAAGCCGAAATTTTGGAATGGCTCGATGCCGGAGGCATTACACTCAACCCCGATGTTGCTGACAGCATAGACTTTTCTGAGATTGTTGGACGCCCTGTTTCCGATACTGGCTCCATCATAGAAGTCTTCAGGACACCACAGCTTCTCATTTGGCGTATTTCTGACGATGCATTCGCTCGCTATGTTGTCCATTGCTGCGCTAGGTATCACAATGTTGTCAGCTTCAGTACGTATATGGTGATTTTGTTGCAAGCTTGGAACCTTCCTGATAGCCCCATTTGCAAGGCAAAGATATTTCGGGCTCAAGGCTTACGCATATCCTGCGACCTAATGTCACTCAGCCTGACCGTCAAGCAGTCGCATCCTTGGACACTCCTCCCGTGACAGACCTCGACACATCCTCTTCTCTTTTCGATTCAGACACAGATTTCGGGTCTTCAGCTTTCGCTGACTCTGACGTCGAATCGGTCGTCTCCCAACCTGGCATTGTGGCAGCTCACAATAACTTATCTGACATTGACGAACTCGGATCACAGTCTGGCGATATGTCTCCTGAGCTGGACCTGGACACAGACACGTGGTCCGTTATCGGAGACTCTGATGCAGATGGTGAATTGTCCGAAGCAGAACATTCCGTGGAGCGCCCCTTCACGTCGATGTCTATGCGCGCAGGGTCCGAAGATCCAGAGCGCACTTTGGAAGCAATATCTCCCCGAATCCTGAGGCAAACTGGTCCCTCTGATCGCTGGCCTCTACAGCGCTCCACCTCTTCACCTTCTCGCTCTCCTGTGCGAACCGCCCCTCGGCGACTGGTGTTTCGTAATTCACCACCTGCGATCAAAGAAACGAAAACTCTTTATGCTTATCTGTATTCCTAAATTCTATTTATTTGAGTCCGAGTTAGCTCCTGTAGTACGCACTACTCTTTGTTCGATAGCTCTTTTTGTACAATAGACCATCATAGTCTTCGAACAAGAACATGATGCAATATGGTCCTCTCACGTACTGCATCGTTTCGTGTTGCCTTGCCTAGAAGTCCTTTCTTTCGACGGCTCTTTTCTTTACTCTCCCACCCACCCATTTAGGTGAGCTACTCTCCCAACCCATTAACACACACAAGACAAATTTCCCTCAGACAACAGAACCTCACTGCAGTTGGGACCTGAGGGCCTCCAGCCCTCTTCCCTAATTCCTCTGACCTCAACATACACCATACATAGCAACATGGATATATTCATTCTAGCCAAATAGCTCTTGTAATATATCAAGCCCTCGCAAGTCCCTGGTCATAACTGGTCAAGCTTCAAATTCAAGCAGTTCCGACTGGATCAGGTCGAGTCACCTCGCCTACAACTTCGCATGGTGACCTAAAAGCCTCTTCGAGATTGATTAAGAAGAAATCATCTACTGTGTGTGGATTTTTGGAGCTTCCTCCGATACCATTATTCATACAACAGACTATCATTGAATTACTATTTTACCGGCGAACATCGAGGCAAAACATTATGTGTGTAGTCAAGTACGTCCGAAAGCCGCTCTTATCTCCGCTTGCGTAAATTATATGGTGAAACACTTGAGGAAGACGGAACTGTTGAATCAACCAGACTAGAACGAGGAACCACAACTGAAGCACGTCCTGTAACAACATCTCTCATGTTGCCATTACTGCGACGAGTTCGCAAACTCCTTGTACCTTTGCGACTCTTCCTAGTCATGGAACCGGAACCTGTGGCAACGATGCCTTTGGAAGACTTCTGAACCTTCGTTCCATCGGCCTTGGAAGTAAGCGCTGCATCATCGGCTGTAGACGTGGATCTACCACGTTTCTTGGCTATGGCTGAAACATCGCCCTGAGCCACTGCAGGTATATGAGATGCTTCCACCCTATCCCCTTGAGTGAAGATTCTGGAAAGACGACGCATGAGCATATCTTGAGAAACTTTTCTTGTGACCTCATCTAGTCCTTCAATGTTCAAGACCCCAGCAGGATATTCTTCACGTGGAATGCTGTTCGCGGTCGCGCTTTTGACCCAGAACGACCCGGAAATACGTAGAATGCCAGAGGGACCAACGTCAGTAATGAGATTTGGTAGCTGATCGAGAAGCGTAAGGACTTCAGGCTGAGAAACATCCGTTCAACGCTCTGAAAACTGTATTGTAACAATCCTCTTGCCTGATCACGGAATATAATATGCGGATGAATCTCTTTGATGTCTTGAGCAAAATCCGGGGAATCGGTTGTGAATGTCGAAGGCACATAAACAAAGACCCAAAAGGTTCGCTCATCAGATAGTTGTAGGCAAAAGGCCAAAGTCACACCAGTGCTTGAAGAAGACGGCAGTACACAGAACGGTTCGTCACGCTCGTGTCTAAACCAGGACACGACTTCTTCCGGAGCCCCGGCTATAAATACTAGTCGATCAGGAGTATTTTTTGAGAATTGCACATCCAATGCTTTGAGTTGTTCAGCAACTTTAACAAATTTGACGAGTCTCCCATCGGACAACGACGCACTCAGCCCGAAGAGTGTGCAGGTGTCCGAAATTTTAGAGAAGTTACCGTAACACAAAGCCAAGGATAAAGCAAGGGACAACGCAAAATGAGACGGATGGATTTCAGTAGCGTAGTTCCAAGCAAAGGTCCCAGCTAACTTCACAAGTGTGAAATATGGATTTTGTTTAAACCAATTCGCCCCGTAGGCGACCGTTGCCGGCTCATCTAGTCCTATCCGAGAACACATTGCATCTAGAAAAATTCCATAATCCTCGTTAATGAGTGCGATGTCGTTGCCCGGGATATCAAGACATCCCTTTGAAGTAGTCAAAAAACTAATGATGGTCCTATGCATTGCAATGGTGCTGATGGAACCTGAAGATCGTCGGATAAGATTAGTAAGCACGTTGGAATAGTTTTGATAGCAACGCACGTCTGAGTAACCCCTTAGAGCCTAGAGATGAATACCAATTATTGGTGTAGAAATTTTCGAAGACGGAGTATTCAGAGTTCTCGGGGGGCATGTACTCAGATAGACTCTCAACGAATCCTCCCAATAATGTATGAGGACTCTCGAAGTTATTATCTAATAACAACGTCAAGAAAGACGCTGTGTAACGGTGCCTAAAAGTCGTTTAGTGATGATCTAAGTGGTTTGGAATACTTACCTTCCTCGTAACCAATGCCAAATTCGATTGATAAGAAGTTGACCTGTATCTGACCTCTCAAACTGTGGCGGTAGGAATTCTGAGATATAACGTCGATGATTCTCTGGATCATCAAAACATCCTGTGTCTGAACACCAATGAAAACTGTCCCATTCTCCTGAAGAAGATTGAAAATGCTCCCGAGGAATTATTGTACCGGCGACAACAAATCGAACAGGCAAGTGGCCCATGCGACGTTGCAAACTTCGGATGATTTCCTTTAGAAGCGGATAACGTCCATATTCATCTTCGAAGGCTCCACTATGCTTTTGGCAACCTACATTTGCTTCGTCTATCACGATGTAGAAGAATTCACCTGGTGATATGTCCCAAATTTTTTGAATGTCTTCCGAGGTGCGTGTTATGGCTTCGTCAATCACTGAATCATCAACTTCAGCTCTGGCAATCTCGCGCTTGAGTTTACCATACGGTTCGAACGATGAGGCGAGGGTATGCGGAAAAATCTGCGATTCCAGCCAGCGTCTCCGGTGATAATGGCGAAAACCTTCTTTCGAGCACGCTTCCAAGTACATCTTAAAAACGAGTAATCGCGCTAATAGTGCTTCGCTATTTAGGCGGAAAACTGTCTTAATGTTGTTTTGAAGATTCGTAGTGTAACTAGGGCTGAAGCGAAAAGGCAAATGTCCAGTCCAGTCCCGGTTGGATTCTAAATCATCGATAGCGAGGACGAAATCACCGGCTCCGAGGTCGGAAGAATCAATCGCACATGAGAAATAGAATCCCCAGTGGAGGCAAAGGCCTTCGAAAAGGAGTTTGGTTTTTCCGGAGCCAGACGTATTAATAAGAAAACTGAATGATTGTCAACGTCAACTGGAGATCTTCGTATAGGTTGAAAGAAACGAACGTGTGATGATCGGGCGAGAAGATTCTGTTCAATCTCTTCCTCAGGATAGGGTCATGCTGGAAACTACCCAGTTGATGAAGTATGACAAGAGGTATGTCTTCACGGTTTCCGAGCGGAAGGGCGAGATTTCGAATATGATCAGTCATATTGGGATTGGTGCTTGTCCTTGTGGGCGCCCAGATTGGGTGTTTCCGTTCGCCTCTGACAAATGGCATTATTTTGTTTTCTGAATTGATTGAACGGATTGCTTGGTTCATCCTTTTGGACCGTGAGTTCATGCGCCATGCATTCCGTTCAAGATAAACTGTGCATAACTATTAGAAGATAGCTTGAGTAGCTAAAGGTACGAGACACACCGCAAAGACGTTCAAGAGCTGCTAAGTCTCGTGCATCATGCGCAGATTTGAGCTTTTCGTGCAAGTCTAGATCGACTGATAAAGCGGTGAGGCACAATTCCAACGATGGCTCAAACCCCTTGCGAGATTTCAAATGGTGACAAAAGAATTCGGACGCGGCAACAATTTGCTCAACGTTTGGAAAATCATCGAAGATATCCATGGTCACGGTGGAGATTTTGGATTTACGTAAGCCTTGATTGGCTGACTCCCTCGCAATTGCAGATTTCATTCGATAGTGCTTTGTGGCCTGAGTAGAGTGAATGGTATACTTAGCCGTGATTGGAAGAGTCAATTCCTATCTCATGCTCAAAATTTTGAAGAAGGTCCTGTGCTGGATGGCTGAGTTTGCTAGATAGATGTTACGAGGCAAGAGGATGATCTTGCGCCTAGATTGGGGATCAAGAAAGGATCAAGCTGGTATCTGAGAAATTCACCTCGGTCCTGAGTGTTTATCTGTCAGCTTCTCTCAATGCGCCTCGAAATTCCCCAACGCTTGCGTCAATTTGCGTAAATTTCATGGTGGCTTGATTTCTGATAGAGATTCACCAAGTTGAGTGGCTGATGCTTGTAACAGGTCGGATCAAATCCGCCTGTGCCGAACTGGCGATCGTATATAAAGACTATTCGTAGATACTAGTACCCTAGTTTTACTTGAATCCAGCGCTATCCCTGTCATTCGAGCGACTCTCCGTGTAACCGACAGGTTACAATCATGTACAGCTACTGCCAGTGGCCAAAAGGTGCATTCTGAAAAGTAAGAGTCTGTAAGAGTACTATCATTCTGCAACACGAAAAGCTGAATTTGATCCGAAGTTCTGAGGTCGATATATGAATTCTACGGTAGAGGGTCTCTACATACGAGGAGTTACACCTCCGCAATCGCGCAAAACGACACATGTAGGAGCGTTATATTCCTAAAACTTCCTTCAAATTTATCGTCGCCGCCTACAACCACAAGATCCCACAAGATCGTCAGAAAGAGGTCGTGGAGAGTTTTGCTTACATGGGCTTCATAGGGAAAATCGACATGAAAACCTCTGAGATTACATTGGGTTGCTTCGAGGAATGTCCGTATGAATTCGTTGGAACTGGTGATCCCTCTGTAATTCTTCAGTCGACAAGCAGATGTGACTCGTAACGGACAGACTCGAGAGCGACACGAAGGAGATGGCGATTTCCTTCAAGTGTACTTCAGTAGGTTGGTGCATTGATATAGTCTGCAGGTGTAATCTTTCTCTCAAGAACCTCGTTTTCAGATAGAGGAAGGCACTGCTCGTTCGTTGGTCCAGCTTTTTGATGTGAAGAAACGGTCGTACTTTGGGAACACGAGTAGATATCTCTGCTTATGGCTAACCAGACACTAGTAAGACAGCCCTCCATTGACTTCCGAGTCGATATCTAACCAAAGCTCAGGCATGCTCAGGAAAGTTAATCTACGACCCGTTCATGGTACTGGAAGCATGGCTTATGTAGGTACACGAAAGTCTGATTCAAAATCGAGAATTTACATTCGCAGCCTGTGGCATATTTCGGAGCGCAAGTGATGGGTTCGGACATTGACGGACGACAGATGAGAGGAAAACGTACGGTCTCTGGTGCTGATCTTGAACTTCCTAGAGCTCATATATTCTTTCCCAGAAACTACACCAGTTGTCTTCCGTGCAGCCTTCCAGTACGGCGTAACACCACGGATCATTGACATTTGTACCTTCGATGTGACGAATAATCCATGGCGTTGTGGCGGATTATTAGATGCAATTGTGACAGACCCACCTTGCAAGTACTTCATTCTCTTCCTTGAACCCGTCTTCTCAAGGTTTTTTTTGGTAGACAGACGGAGTACGAGCAGGAGCCAAACGCCTAGGATGTAAAACAGAGCTTGATGCTGATAGGCTAGCGTTATATCATGAGCATCGCACGAATCCTAGACCGTATGTCCTTCTCGAAGCCAAAGAACAGTTTCTAAGTTTTGTGCGTTCATCTCCTTTACACGATGCTCTGCGACGGCATGGAGGTGATAGCTAATTCCCTTCAAGATTCCGGGTCCTGGGGGCGAAGGGTAGTCATACATTATGTTTTTTTTTCACTTGGTGATTGACTAACATATATTGCCAGCTTGTCACCATCCGCAAAGTAACTTCCGAGCTGTATTCACCGCCAGATTTCTCGATCAGAGATCCAGAAGTGAAGGATGAAACACAGCGAGTTCCTGCGCATCAACATTTTCGTGAAAAGTATTTCCAGGGATTCAAGAAAGCAGAGGAAGTTGAGGCAGAGAACTTATCTCATCTACCGTGATAAATCTATCGTGGTTATCCCATTGCGGTCGGGGTCATTGTTATCTACCAAATGAGTCCCAGTAAACGCGGCTAAAACGTTGACCTTTTATATGTGTCATATCTGATATCGACGATACTATCAGATATTCGAACGTCACAGGTGGAGCACGATTTCATAACGTTTTCGTGAAAGAACTCAAAGACCTTGTCATTCCCGGAATGGGGGAGTGGTATGAAGAGATGTGGAAGAAGGGTATCAAAACTTCCTCCAGGGAAGCAAATTCTTGGTTTATTGCTCCAATGTTGGGCATTATCAAGGTCCACGATATGTATCTACACTTGCACGTTGAACTCTATTCCGCTCGCCCGTGCAGTGAGCAGTAAGGAAAGAGGTATAGTACCCCAAGATACTAATCGATCTTTCGAAAGTCCTGTATACGCCAAATCACTTGAAGTCATACATGTGTCCCTTGTTAAAATTACATTTACCCCGTTATCAATCTAACTAGGAGATAAAACGTAGAACCGATAAATCGCTATGAAATCGCACTGTATCAGCAAAACACAGAAGGCAAATAAATGACGAGGACGCACAACCAAATTAGTTATGGTGGTGAACACTAATATGAAGATTAAGTACGCCTTCACCTTTCCAGTTGAATTGGAGTCGCCAAACGTTCCGGAAGTGTCACTGCCCTTGAGTATGGCAATGATCAAGAGACACTGCGAGCTTTCAATGTGAGTAAAACGGCATGTCTTCCATCAAGTCAACTCACGTTGGAAACCACCCAGAGGAGCAGAACCTGATTGATATTCAGATATTAGGAAAGAAAAGCACCGGACACATATAGATTCGGGACATACGTTTGTCCTCACATTCGCATAATAATCCTTCGCTGCCTGCTCCTTTTCAGCCGCACTTATCATAGGTCTCCCATTCCGTTTCGGAAGAACTTTTTTCATGTTCCTCTGCTTCAAACTCTCTATAGCCTCCTGGTATATCTCATTCACATCCGCAGCCGTCGAGAACAACTCTACATCAACCTGGGATTTCCCAATATTCATTACCGCCCCCAGGTCGATTTCTACTGAATCTTGTTTCGTTCCCCAGGAAATCTGAGATTCGCATAGAAGAAAGGGTAGCGAAGCATTTAATTGAGTATCACAGAAGGAGCCGGACGACTACAAGGCGTACTCACATCGTCGAGATTTGAGAATGCGTAAATGTTCAAAATATTGATGTACGTCGGCGAGAGTAACATATACGGAATGAAACTGGTGAGCATATGCCACGGATCGAATGCTAGCACGCTGCTGGTGGCCCATACTAGATTCATAGTTTAGATAATGCAAAGACGCCAACGGTCACACCGAATTACCCACATCCGTAGGTTATAATCACGCTGAAAAGCATCACCGAGTTAGCATCCCCTCCTTGTTGCGCTGCTTTGATCGAACATTTGACAGCAGCGAAGGACATGTACACCATGGAGAGAGCAAGAAGAATAGTCATGAGTAGGTATTTGAACTTGGACCTGTATGTAGAGATCCCTCTCGTCAGCACAGTCCCGTCTTCGTGATGGAAGGGACTCCGCTCACGCTTGAGGCTTGTTGCCCATGGAGAACAGGAAACATGCGGCGATCATGAATGCTAGAAAGTACTATTATACAAGCATAGGGGCATGCTTCAGTATCAACCTCACTCATAAAGAGCTAGGCCCACCTGTATTATGGGGTTGACGTCTTTAATCCAAGTCATCCCAAAAGATTCATCTTCCAACGACGACGTCAATACCACCTTCGAAGCACAGCCAACAACCAAGCGTTAACTATTCTTTTCGCTTCACATCAAGGGTGATAGAAACTGACTTACAAAGAACAAGTAAAAATTTCCCTAAACCAAAAACGATAATAGCTCAGCACACCTCTACCTCAAGAAGTGAAAGTGATGGACCAACTTACAATGCTGAACCAAGCAAATATGATACTAATAATATTATATATTGTTTCACACAACAGCACAACCTTCCTCGCCGCGCTATGTCCCGAGCGCATGATCTGCCCGACATGGGTAATCGCATACGTTGCTGCGAAGAACGAGCCGTTCAACCACCGTCGACGCTGACTAATAAACTCGGGAAGGGAGTCGGGGACATCGGTTTCGCCGACTGCACCTTTAACGTATTTGAGGATCCTACAAAAAGAAAACAAATCAGCAATCGATCGAGTTGAATCGTATCATCTGAGAGCCGTACCAGTTCGACTGAGCTTTTGCCACAAGTTCAAAACAGAGAATGCGCTATATATTTGCAAGGGGTGATCAACAATCTTCAATCTCGGATGGTTGGGGAATTCAAATACATCTTCAGCGAGATCTAAACAACGAGCGGACATCATCAGCGTCTGTTTCACAACAGTAGAGGTGACGGCGAGCATTAATAGACTCACTCACACATATTGGAAGTAAAGATATCCGTATCACGTCCATGGAGAACCTCTCCTTTGAAATAACTTGCCAGTGGACCGACGCCTTTCTCGTTGTTCTGTAGTGCAATATATCTGTTATCAAAAGTTCAGCTTCTGAAGAGGCTCTTGAATTGGGCCTCGTACCTGTATGCAGAGAACGCGCCAGGCTAAACAAATAACGGATCTCGTTTCTTAAGTATGGATGACACGATACGGGAGCCAAGTACCGACAGACTTACCAGAACGCTGATGTACCCAAACAAACTCTCAGTAGGTTTATCCAATATACAACTGATCTTGTATTCAAAGTTCTGTGCCGCAACTGCCAATGGAAAGGCATCATCAGCGAAAGGGACCGAACATAATGTAATGTGAAAAATGAAACAAATACCAAGCGGGTTTAAAAGTAAAGACCAATTCTTGCCCTTGTACGCGGAAATCTCGCCACACGCTCCCGCCACGTTGGAGTTCAGGTCAAAAGTCTTCCAAAGTCGATAGATACTTTTATTGCCTGGTCGTGTTCCGACATCGAGCAATACGCAGACGTTTGGCTGCAAAACGCTCGCAAAAGCATTAAAGAACCACCTATGACTATTAATCTTCCTCTGGTTCTTCTCCTTCATGCAGAATATGATCTGTGTCGGTACGATCCCTTTGTCCGGATACTTGAAATGCAAGTTCGGGTCCAAACCGAATGACGCAGTGTATTCGAACAAGTGCGCGGTAACTTCTTTGTCGTCGATAAAGTTCTTCATGTAAGGTCCGGGTTGGTAGACTCCTAGAAGGGTGAGGCAGTCGAGGACGCGCGGGTGGATCTTTTTTCGGCCGTCGGCGACAATGCAAACTACTACCTGGGATATACAGTGAATACCGTTGAAACTGGGTAACATGAGATGAGAAGTAGAACCTTCTTCCAAGCATCAGCTCCCCATGTCTGCGAGCTTTTCCGCGTACACAGATGCTGGATATTTTTCATGACACCATAGACCGTTCGACAGAAGAGAATCTCGTCCTCCTGTGTGTATTTATGAGCGATAAATAAAGTTGAAAACAAACACACCAGACAACGCACATTATACATCGTGATCACGATAAACATTTCCGTCGTCCTCTGCATCTCCACCTGCCTTAATGAGAATCCCTGCTTTGAAAAATCATCTGGATCACACGTCACAGCGGTATACCGCGTCTGCATCATCTCTGGCTCTCCCATGCGTGGTAGAACTAAATTCGGAGGCACGGGGAGTTCCAAGACTAGATTTCCTCTAGTCAACTGCACTCGTTTCTTCATATTGTGTCTACGCGTGACTCGACCACTTGGGGCAGGACCAAAATGCCGTGTCTCGACGGGGGTTATGGGTTCGGTTGGAGTAGGGAGAGAGTCGTAAGCGTATCGAGAGTCATAGGATGAATAGTTGTTGTAATTGTTGTAGTCATCTGCTTTTTCCGGGTCATGTAGTCCTCCTGTGTAGTGAACGCTGTCATTCCCGACGACATAATAATCTTCATCGTCGCCAGCGGGAGTCGGAGACCGAGACCGCGGAGGAGGAACGCTTCGAAGCCCAGTTGTAGATGAATAAGCGGACCCAGCTGAAGTATAAGAATGAGAAGCATAGGAATGACTTGAGGTTGCAGCATATTCTGGTTGGTAGCGGAAGTACTCCTCCGACACAGAATCATTATGCGCGTAGGACAGCGTGGAAGAAGGATTACTTTGCGTGTAAAGTGTTGAGTGTTCATCAAGCTGTAGTGTTTCTCCTGTATGTATGGGCGCAAGATGTTGACCTGGCTGGTATCTGGGTACCGAAGCGGATGATGATCCTAGGTATTCCGTGGAGGCGTATCCTGAGTATTCTCCTTCCGTGCTGCTGGAAGGACCATATTCATATTCATCCGCAATGTCGTCTGAATCGTCGTGAGATGGATGATAGTTGTGGGCAGAATCATCATAAGAGTCAAGTCTGTGGAACGCCATGCCGATAAAGCTTAAGTTGTAGTTTGAGGATCAGAAGCAAAGAAGCTGGTTGAACGCGTTGAAACGGCACGTGGGCGTGGACCCTCATGCCATTACTCATCTTCGGAAACCTTCTGTTCTTAACCATGTTAAGCAGGATTCGGCTATCTCCTTGTCAACCTAGGTCAAAACCTGGTCAAAACGAAGCTGCTGCATAGTGTCCGGCGTCCGTAGTCATACTTCAATTTTTGCCCTGTCATCCTTCCCACACTTCCTCCTCTACCCAATCACCAACCCCTCAGTATCAATATCCATCCCAATAACACCCCTTCAACAATCCCCAGATAGCCAGCTAGCAGTACTACTTCCTCATATTTAACCAGCCCAGCTCCCCGGCGCTATCATTCAACACCATTCTGGCTTTCATCCGGCTTCAACTCGACGTGCATCGAGTAACCAGAACCCGGCGTTGAAATCATCGTTGTCCACCCACACGGCGCCGGTGCCCACAGAGGACCTCTCGTTTGGGCTGCGCTTTCTTCGGCTTCGGCTGGTTGTTTGGGTGGAGAGCAGCGGGTGGTAATATAGTTCTATTGCGAGGACTACCAGTCCAATAATCTTGATCGGCGGATTGAGGTCTGGCGAGCCGCGGTGGGGGTATCACAGATGGTGTTACTCGTGTCAGTGGTAACGGTGAGTAGGCTGAGTAGGCTGAATATGTAGGGGGAATGAAGGGAGAGGTGAATAAGGGTAATGCTGATGATGTTTACCATAAGGTTCATAAGCACAGCTAATGAATGAAGTGATTATAGTGAGTATGTATTCCAGTTCCCAAAATCCGTGAAGCGGAGGTTATCACTTACTAGTAAGCCCTAGGGAAGATTGATGATAACGAGGAGAGGAAATCAAAGAAATCAAAATCAGCTTCGGAAAATTCCATGAAATTAACAATGGGGGTGTACTTTCTTTTATTTGTTCAATGTCAATCGATGATCGATTGGAGGTAGGTGTTTTCGTCGCTCAGTCAGAGATCAATCTGAGCGTACAAAGAAATACTAGGAAGGGAAAAGCTAAGCTGGAACTTGGGTCAGTTCTGAAGCCAAATCAACTATGGGTTCGCATCCTTTCATGTGTTTTAAGTAACTTCCTCCTCCTATTCTGGCAGTATAGCAGACAATGCATCCAGTATCGCATATCGGCTTTATGAAACGTTCGGACAATGAGGACACATAGTCGGAGCCTATTGAACAAACTTTGTTGAAGTGGGTTCATCAAGGTTTATCTCCTACCGAGTGTAAGTGTAAAGGGGCAGTACATATTGAGCAGTATGAGGTCTCCAGAGAAGCCATGTATACACAATATATCATTGACTCTTGGACTCTTGAACTCTTAACTCGACTCGTTCGACTCATTCGACTGAATTCTCCTCCACCACTTAAATACAGATACAGCAAAGAAACCACAGTCCCAATGGTTCGATGGCGTAGTTGGTTATCGCATCTGTCTTACACTATGTTCACAGAAGGTCCTCAGTTCGAGCCTGGGTCGAATCATAAGATAGGTAATTGCTATCAGTTCATATTTTTTTGGACAACTACAAACCCAGGAACAGTACCAATATGAATGCAATACTGGCAGAGTAATCAAAATCACCTCACTTATGGCAACATATGTAATGTCAGTGAAGTCAACCAGCAAAAGACAAGTACCTTCCCAGCATAACTGAAACTAAACTCTCATGCTGATATGGTAAACAGGCAGGATAATACTGTTCTAAAGGATAAGAATCAGCATGAGAGCAATCGAGAAGAAAGGGATGTACATAGACTTTTGATAGTGCTACCAAAAGACTGTACCACCTGCCACAGCCACACATCACTGTACTCACCACCTGTACCTATAATGAAAACTTTTCTCAGCTCTGAGGCATTGGAGCACTGCTGGGTCAGAAAGGATGACTTCACTAAGTATTCTGAGGTCCAGGGGCAAGGAGGGAGTAGTGCAATATCAGGCAATGCTGGGAAGTTCCAAATATGGTATTGAGACAGTACAATTTGTGATGCGCACCAATAACACTGAGAGAGTAATTCAACTACAAGGAGTGAAACACACCCTATTATTTGGTCATAACCTGATCTTGTTGACAATACTGGAAGGCAGTGGGATGCAGGGTGACTGGGGTGAGGGAATAATGACAGTCAGAGCTGCCAATGGGCAGATAATACTCAAGGGATATGGCAGGAATAGTAAAGTGTATGAGGTGGAGGTACTAAAATAATAGTCAAAGAATTGGCTTTTTTTTGAGGGGGGTTACAATAAAGCTTCACCTTGCATAGAGCCTTGAGGATAAGCTCAATGTGATGAGCATGTTCAGCAGCATCTTTGGACCAGATAATGATGTCATTGGGATATATGTGACAAAAATTCCCAATGTATCATTGAAGGGCTTGTGTAATGCAGCACTGCTGCACCACAGGTGCATTCTGCAATTATTGGGGTATAAACCCCAATTTATGAATAAGAATGAATGAGTTTGTTGTCAAGACCATGCTCAGCACCTCTTGCTGGTGTTGGCTTTCCGAAGATCTTTGCCTTATTGTTCTTTCTTGCTACACATTCCCTTTCTACATAGTCAACTTTTATTGTCTTATTCCTTACCCTGACAGTACTCAATGTACAGCCTCTATCAGTCAGTCTGGCACTTCGCCTCAGTTCGCCAATTAGTTAGTATAAATACTCCTGTACTGTACTTTAGTTCCTCAGTTTAATTATCATCTTAGATCACCTTAGATCATTCTCTCCATCTTCTGAAGTCTTAAGGATTATACCTTGAGCACCTCTGTCTTGACCTTAGAACTTATAAGTTCTTTGGTTCGCTCCTCATTGTCGGCTTAACCGCTGAGCTTGGCCTAGCTGCTACTCGTACCTCTACATCTGAACCTACTCTCCGGGGACTAGCAGTGTAACAGTGGTGTTGTTAATAACTTCACTACTGTCCCACTTGACCCTCCGCACTCCGGTACCAAACAGCCCTTGGCATGGCTTTACGGTATACATGAGCTTAACATTTGAAATTGAAGATGAGGGAGTGATATGAAAGCCATTAGGTAAGATACAAAAGACAAAGGTATGAAAGGTAACAGTGTGAAAGACAAAAGACAACAAATCAGAGTGCTTGAGGTAGACAAAGACATGCAGGAGTCTTTTTGTACATGAAAGATAACAATTACATGCTTAGAGGAAGCAAGATATATCTAAGTTTCCTTGGGTGTGGTGATCTCTTGATCTCCACCCCAACAATCAAGCTTGAAACATAGTAGAAAACAAAAATTGGAAACCTGTGATGTTCACAGGTAACACTAATTGGCACTTGCAAGGGGATTAGATACTAGGAATCTGCTACGATTGGTAAGAGCAAGAAAAGGGCAAGAGTGAGCAAAGATACAGGAGAGTACTCTGTGCAAATAGATGAGGGGAAGCAGTTAAGCTGTGATCTAAGACCTAGTACTGTATATATAGTGTGATGTGTCATGAGTGTGACTAACAGTCTGTTTACAACCCCATGCCTTCTCAAGAAATGCAATTTATTGGTGGTATGCTGAAGAAAATGGCCACTTTGAACACTGAACACAAAGTCTGAAATACTTGACTACCTTATATAGCTTAACACTGTTCCAACAAAGAACTTGAGGCTTGCTGGATACAGGCTCAAAAGATATCAAGGAAATGTAAGGCCTGTTACAGGCCTGATTATATATGAGAGTATGAGAATCTTGTCACATCACGCGGCTGATAAAATAGGATATATTCGGACTGCACAAGAAAAAAAAAACTTGATTGTTCACGAAATTGTGCAAGACCCTGTAGTACATAATGTTTTTTGAAATGGATAGATCTGGGATGGATGGATGGTACCAGTACGTACGTATGATACAACAACCAACCAAACAATACTGTACATCACCTGCAATACTAGTACCGGTGGTGGGAACGAGAGCATTATGGTTATGATTACCACATGCCATATAAAACCATCCCCCGCGTCGCTTCACTCTCCCATACAACCTCCCAATCCTCTCACTAAACTGTTGTACATGTGGGTTCCTGGGGATCGCACTGGGGGAGAGCAAGATAGTGGATTTTTGAGTGGTTGGTGGGGAAAGGGAGCTTGATTATGAGGGGGAGGGTGAGGTGGGGTGGGGAGAGGAGGTGGTGATGTAAGGAAGAGCTGGAGCGGGTACTGGCACAGGCGAAGCACTAGTGCTTCTGATTGGACGTAGGAGGAGAGATTGATCCACCGGAATAGGTAATTCGGGTAGGGAAGATATACGGAATAACGCGAGAGGCGTTTGTAATTCGTCATCGTCGTCCTCGGGGGTGTGGACACGTGATTGAGGAAGGGGTGTTTGTAGATCGTCGTCGGGGTCTTCGGGGTATCTAAACTCAAATTGCTCTGTTGGGATGCTGAAGGAAGATAAGGTGAGTGTCAGGGGGAGTGGTGATGTCGAGTCGGAATGAGCGGAAGAAGTCGGGAGAGGGAGAGGGAGAGGATCCGGAATATCACGATCACTACGCATTGTCATCAAGTTCTCCTGATTGCCAGAAGAAGGACTGTGGGCGTCGTTGGGGGCATGGACCATGGAAGGGAAGAGAATCGTCGAAGTCTGTCTATCCACCACCGGGCCTCCACGCGTAGACGGGGTGAAACTCCCATTGTCATGTACCTGCCTGGTTAACAACGTCCCAGCGCTGTGACTCCTTGACCGTGACCGTTTCCATCTCCGTTTCGCCACCCTCTCCTTCTCCTCCTCCACACTGAGGCTCTCAATCACCACCACCCCCACAAAACTCCACACCACCATCGAACATACCTGTCCCACACTCTCCGTGATGAAATAGTCGATGCATAGACGGACGGCGTAGGATAGGAGGGCATCCAAGGATGAGGATGAACTCTGCGGTGGTGGAGAAGTAGGAGGCAGGGTGGTCAAATACCTCAAACACACGCCCTCCCAAACACCCAACAACGCTGGATACAGCTTTCCCTGGACCAACCCCGGTGAGCTGCCGAGTACGAAGCGGAGACAGAGCCCGAAGAGCATCGTTAACAGGATTTCCATTTCCAAAAAAGCTGTGGAGCGTGGGGTTTACATGGTCCAACTGTGACTGTCGCCTCGAGGTAGAGGTGCGATAAATGAAGTGACGCTTCGCACGTGACTCGATGCGGCAAAAACACATGCGCTGGAGCACCGTATATACAAATAACGAAACATATACGCCGGTAGGGAATTGGTTGCTGAAGAGCAGCGTAGCCCGGAGTACTGTACAGATTCTGGACAAGACAAAGGATGTCGTTGGTCTCCCCCAGGTCCAGCAACACAGTGACAGTGAAGTAATCCAGAAGAAAACGTGCTTGATACCTCCACAATCTTCTTCATCATCGCATTCGCCCGCGTGCTCAGCGACGTCCCTGAGGACCTTGGGCTCACGGATGAGGCCATCTTCGACGTCGTTCGTTGCTTCGGCGGGGAGGATCTTAACGGCATTATATACAGGATCGTCCCGGGGTAACAATGTCGTGAGCTAAACAACGGAGAGTCTAGAATGAAGGACGGGAGGACGGAAGGAAGGAATGAGAAGAACCTTGGGCTATAGGCATCATGAATCAAGTCAAGTCGACGACATCGAGCCGTCTCCGAGGTTTCCTGATAATGGTGTAGTGGTAATGCTGGAATGGCGTGTTCAGAAGAGGTAGGAAATGGACGGGGGACGGAGTCTTGGTGGACATGTTTTGTCGTCTAAGGAGAAAGGATCAAAAGGCGGTGCCGTTGAACCACGCGTTTCTTCAGCTCGTAGACCCACAAGTACTCTCTGCAGCACCACGGCCGGCGTTGGCTGTCACAGCGGTTGAGACTCGAGAAGGACAGTTTTCACAGAAAGGATAATCGCGGGGTCGGTTTGGTTTGAAAATGAATCATCAGATGAATGATAGGATGAGGAGGAAAGGAAGAATTGAAGTTGTATACCGAGGGATCATGAATTCGAATACGGGTAATCACTCCCCTTCGACTCTCAGAAAAACTTGCACATGTATGTTTCCAAAGCGCCGCAGCGTCGTCGTATAGTATAGAGCTTGCACACCCGCTTGGAGTATACGCAGGAGCACACGGGCTGTAGAGAGCGTTTGCGACGAGTCTGTACGAGGGGGAAACGATACAGCTCGGGAATGCGGCGAAGGAAGGTGAAGGGTTCGAGATTACAGAAG
>MU795300.1:0-31420 GCA_027886305.1 Lentinula aff. lateritia | reverse complement strand
GGGTTTGACAATGGTGGGACGTGAAAGTGATGGAGTGATGTATCATACAAATAAGGGCGTAGAGACGGTGAGAAAAGGAAAATGATAGGGGCTACATACTTCATGACACTCTCGAGAATCAAAACCCTAAATAAGTAGCAAAAATGGAAATTTTACACTTCGGGGAGAAATTTTTGGACTACGCGTGACCAGTCCTTGTCCGAAATAGCGTCATTTGGGCCCAAAACATAGCGTCATTCAGAGCATCTGGCCGGGCGGGGTTCAGTAGTAGTTTCCGGGGGCCTTCTTTAATTGACACAGTTTTTGTTCCACATCACAAACATGCCACAACATAGCTTCCTTTTTGGCCCGGCTTGGTCCCCCATCTGCTCATTGCTCTGACTGTCTCAATGCCCAACCACCTCATCTTAGTCTTCTGAGTCAGAGCCTAAATATCCTTCAGTTGTCTGCTATTGTGAAATGAAGCCAAGTAAGGCAGTCCAGGCAAGGTCAGTGCCTCGGTACGAGGCCCTTTCCCAGTGCCAATGGTGATGCCTTAATGGCTTTTGCGTCCCGTGTCAGAGCTCGGCGATTGCTGACAGTGTGTGGAGATGATCAATATTTTGAACTATTGGCTGTACTTGATATCCTCTCCAACACGAGCCAAAATGAACCCAGATTCCTCACAGTTACTGAACTTGGTAACTAATCCCAGGTAAATTCTTGCATACTCCCCAGCACCATTCGCAGTCAGCGCACCCAACTTTCTTTCTTCATGGCCACTAGTCGCAACACAAAGGTTTTGTCAAAATCATATTGAATGGCTAGGCAAAATTTTAGTTGCTGTTCAAGATGTATGGACTTTTCTGAGGGCGGTAAGTACGGTACATAGAGCAACTCCATTGGTTACAATAAAGCCTCATATCTACAAGTATAATGTGGATGACTGTGGTTGATTGGCTTTTTCCCATTCCTATGTCGATCCATATGCTTCCATATGTAAGCTCTCAAGCTCCGCCTGTTGCTCTGGCAATTATTAGGGGGTTGTCAGTGGTTACGATGTATGGTGCAGTTCATATTCATCAATGACAACAGTGGCCTGTGGGATTGATTTATACCACGTTCGGAAAAAAGATTTGCGTCCCCTGTCTATAATTCTATCCACATTACGCTAGGTTCAGCGTCCTTTCACCAACAGACCCCAAATCACGAGAATCACGGGAGGTAATTTTGAAAATGAGGAAATTCCAAGCAAAGGAGGAATACATCGTTCACCCGTGCATCCGCTCTCTACCCTCCTTCAACTTCAATTTTCATGTGCTGATAAGACAGCAGGAGAGAGCAGGTGCTGCTTTGGCATAGGGCAGATATCAGATGGAAACGACCACGAAGTGCATTCAAAACGACAATGATGGGATATGTATATTTACAGAATGTTAATGGATGCCAGCCTGATCGACATGAACCATTGACGCGTACCAACAGACATCAGCAAGTGGCAGCAGGATACCAGTTTATATACCATGTCGGAATGTCGAATAGGATCTCGAGCCGGATACTTCATGCCATTGATGCAACGTTTGAAGAGGACCGATTCACAATCGGATTCGGAATACCTTTTATTCGCTTGGTATGCGTTCTCTCATCCCCATCTCCCGCTGTCTGAGGTTTGACACGTATCTTTCGCTCTAATAACACAGGTCTAAATGTCACTTACTCGCAAGGCGAAGCGTATGTAAATATCACTATTTTGGTAGTACCTAAAGCTGTTTGCTTTCGAGAGATGTCGACGTCGTACAGCTGTTATCTTCCGTGTACCTTGGACCTGCTGAAGATGCCCTTAATTATCTTGTTTTCTTCCGAGACGCGATCGTTCTAGCCGGTGATCTTGGGTAGTAGGTTCTTGCTCCTCATCTTGTAGCGTTCACTTTCTCTTGATGGAGGCAATGCAAAAAGGATTGATACTATAGGACCGCCTTCAACCACATTTTTCTTCTCGGAGAAACTGGGAGTGATAGCATTTCTGAAGGATGTGGTGTACTTAGGCCATAATGACATGGCTGTCAGTTCAAACAATGAAGCAATCGACACCCACCAGTCCATTTTCAACTTCCCCACCTGATAGTATTCTGATCGAGGCATGGATCAATTCCACTAACGTCGCATTGAGAATGGCAGATGGTGAATAATAAGATCGGTTTCAGTGATGACTCTGCAGATGGTTGCATACACATGAGTTTTGTCGCCGGAATTGGAAGCTCAAATCAAGAAGTTACACTTTCAAACAGATAGGATGACGAGGGATTCTGATTCATGGAAGTTGCTGTTGCTGTTCAAGTGAGCCCTTGAAACCAGGATAGTGGGATAGATAGATAGATAGTATCGATTGCCATGGTAGTGGACATACTCACAAAAAATATGAATAATCAGTTTTGTCCTTTTGTTTCCATTCCGGCGGGCTTCCAAAAGAAGCGTTGTTGTTCTCCGTTTTGAGTACATAACATCGGCCAAATTGGGCGTTATTGTTCAACTCTTCCTCATCCCATTCCCTTCATCCCACTTTCTTCACTGTCGTTCCCGATGCCTGATACTACGCAGACTCAAACAGAAGCCAAGAGTGCTTCCAAGACGAAACACAGTCATGCTGCCTCAACAGTAGCTGCACCTAGAAAAGTTCGGTTCAACGTCGGTCAGTCTCCGATAAACCCTTTTTCCCTGTTCTCGTCATAATATAACTCATCTCCATAGGTACTCAGTATCAAGTATTAGACGTCGTAGGGGAAGGAGCCTATGGCATCGTCTGCTCTGCTGTCCATCGGCCCAGTGGGCGAAAAGTCGCGATAAAGAAAATTGCACCTTTTGATCATTCAATGTTCTGCCTTCGGACTCTTCGAGAACTAAAGCTGCTCAAATTCCTGAGTGAAGCAGGAGTCAGCGAGAATGTATGTGCCTCAGTCAATGATCATCCTTTCTGACTGTATGAATAATCATCTTCAAAGATTATCTCTGTTTTGGACATCATCAAACCACCATCGCTGGATGCCTTCAAAGAAGTATATCGTGCGTAATATTTTCCCGCTAGGCGGATAGTTACTTATTCTCCTTTACAGTCATCCAAGAATTAATGGAGACCGACATGCATCGTGTTATTCGAACTCAGGATCTTTCCGATGATCACGCCCAATACTTCATTTACCAAACACTTCGCGCGCTCAAGGCTTTGCACTCTGCCGATGTGATCCACCGAGACTTGAAACCTTCAAATCTTCTGTTGAACGCCAACTGCGATCTCAAAGTTTGCGACTTTGGTCTCGCACGGTCAGTGAAAACCGCCGAGCCATCTGGTACAGAGACGGGCTTCATGACTGAATACGTGGCTACCCGGTGGTACCGTGCACCAGAGATCATGCTTACGTTCAAGCAATATACAAAGGTCAGGCACTATTGTCTTTTGTACCTCGGCTTCGTCTAAGATACCTCTTAGGCCATTGATGTGTGGTCTGTGGGATGTATATTAGCAGAGATGCTTTCGGGAAAGCCTTTATTCCCTGGTAGAGACTACCACCATCAGCTTACCCTCATTCTCGACGTCTTGGGAACACCCACACTTGACGAATTCTATGCCATCACCACCAGACGGTCCAGAGATTACATTCGTGCCCTTCCTTTCCGTAAAAAGCGACCATTTTCTCAAATATTCCCGAATGCGAATCCTTTGGCTATAGACTTTTTGGCCAAGACGCTGGTTGGTCATTTGTATTTGAATTTCAAGTGTCATGTTTTGATTAGTGCGGCAGACTTTCGATCCCAAGAAACGAATTACAGTGGAAGATGCGTTAGCACATCCATATCTCGAAGCCTATGTGAGTCATCATGATTTTCGCCGAGTCATCATGATTCTCGACGAGTTCTTCGCTCATTGTCTACCTCTTTTCAGCATGACCCCGATGATGAGCCAGTGGCACCCCCGCTCGACCCAGAGTTTTTCGAGTTCGATTGTGAGTGTCCAAAAAAGTTATCTAGACCATGAGCTCATCGTCTCCTCATGTTAGTGCACAAGGACGACATAAGTCGCGAACAGCTCAAGGAACTATTATACGAGGAAATCATGTCGTTCCGCCCAGCGCCTATGGTATGAGGATACCATATTTTCTTGATTGCTTATGTGCGTTTACTATGTCTAATTATGATGACATGGATCGCCGACATTGATGTTTAATTCTAGTCCCATACGACTCATATATCCCATTGCTATCTTGTCCACTGTAAACGAAAATAAAATCCCCGATGGAAATGGTGTTGCATTTACTGTATGATATATCTATCATCTTTTCGCCTTGTTGCCTTCACATTCTGCCATATCCCTCACCCCCGGCGGGAACAATCATATGACCTATGTGACTGTCCTTTCCAATCCATATGAATTTATGACCCGCCGTCGTTTGCGTCGTAATTTCTCAATCACAGCGCTACTTTTACTAGCAGCAAATCAAACGCGATCACAATGGTTCCCGTAGTTCCATCCGCGGCGTTAGATGGGATGACCACTATTGACGTGGACACACGCATTCGATTCGTTGCGCTCTGTCTCTCTTCTCTCATCAATCATCGGCAAGCGGATATTGACTGGATTGTATCTAGTTCCCGTTTCGTGATAATCTCTACTTTATGTTCATAGCTTACAAAACTTCCGTCAATCTATCTTGCGGTTTAACTGAATCTTGACTTCTCTGGGTCTTGGTTGGGGACTTTTGATACATATTGTTTTGTCAGGTTCTTAGTCGTAGCTTGGCCGTTAGGTGTCTCGTATCTTTTATGTTCGACGGCTTGATTCCGCCGAACTTCTTCTATTCTGCTACCTTTCACTCTGCTTGTGTTTTTGGTATATACACAGATTTTCAAAAGCGTGGTAATCATATTGCACTTACTCTCAACTTCAACCATATACTTATATGTCAAAGCCTGCTATCACCTACATATTATCACCTACATATTCAAACCTGTGAAAACTCCCAGTGTTACACACAGCCCGAAAATCAGCGGGAGGTCGAATCACAGTACCACAATTCAGGATGAATATGATACTCAAAAAAGAAATCTTAAGGAGACTGCACTTGCTGTACAAGTGAATATCTTACCGCGCGGTTATTCGGACTGACCCTGATTGACCGGGTTCCGACGTCTTATACAGCAGCAACCTATTTCTTGGAAAATTGGTGATGGAAGCTGAATTAATTACTTACTAGCCTCTCAATAACCTGCATTGCTTGCATAGGCCGAAGAGCCAATCGCAGGATTGTAGAGTCAATAACTGTCAATATTCCAATCTTGAAAAACGATTGGTTGTGCGTGGCTCTAGGCCGGTTGCTCAACACAGACTAGTTCGAGGAACTAGATCGCTAAAAGGAAATTTGATTTCTCTTCGTTGAATCAGTCTTGTGGTCAAACCCCAAGGTTAGCTCTATATCCAACCACGGTCTGATTCACGGGCACTATGAACATCGAAGAAGAGAAGTTTTGTGCCGCGAAATTAAACGTCCCCGTTCTTATTTGTAAGAAGGTGTACAAGCAGGAGCGCTGATATTTGCAATGAGCGTTATGAGTGTCGCAACATTGACCGACATACATACTGCCACTAGATTGCTCCTTGCGTGCAGTCAGGCACAGTAAGCGCTCAAACCCGTGGGATTCTGGCCTGTTTTAGGTCGGGACGAAAATTGCGTAACGCCCGCGTTTTGCTTTCGCAACCTTTACAGCCTTTCTTGGCCGCTGTTTACCCTCGTTCATCTGCTTAGATTTCTTTCTTCTCTTAGTTGATATATCCATATTTCATGTGAGTACCTGTAGTCCGCTTTTTGTGGAAATTAATATCTGACCAAGCACCTCAGCATGACAAGCAACGGGACCCCACACCGCAGCGCCATTCCTTCAGAAGTTGGTTGGCAATTTGTACCTCAATACTATAATTTTGTAAACAAAGAACCCGAGCGCCTCCATTGTTTTTACAACAAACGGTCTACTTTCATTCATGGGTCAGAAGGTGAAGATAGTAAAACTTGCCACGGTCAACAGGTGCCATATTGCCCTTCGTCGTT
The DNA here is from genome assembly GCA_027886305.1 of Lentinula aff. lateritia. Lineage (NCBI taxonomy): Eukaryota > Fungi > Basidiomycota > Agaricomycetes > Agaricales > Omphalotaceae > Lentinula > Lentinula aff. lateritia. The sequence continues at coordinate 25,346 of MU795300.1, read as the reverse complement.
TTCAAAGTCCACATCTAAAACTTCTTGTCAGGAAATCCATACGCAAATTTCTTCTCTCAACTTCCAGGACTGTAAAATCTTCATTAACTCGGTAGATGCTCAGTCTTCTGCCGATGGCGGTATCATCATCCAGGTTATCGGCGAATTATCCAACAACAATGGCCCGTGGCAAAAATTTGTTCAAACTTTTTTCCTGGCTGAACAGCCTAATGGTTACTTTGTCTTGAACGACATCTTCCGATTTTTGAAAGAGGACGCTGTAGAGGGTGACTCGGACGAGGTCGCGTCCGACTCTGTATCAGCTCCTGAGCCTGTCGCTGTTCCTGCGGAATATCCTCGGGAGCCTTCTCCGCCTCCGTCTCCACTAGTGGAAGTCGTCGATGTGACTGCTGCTCCGGTCGAAGAGCCACTAGTAACTGTTGCTGAGATCGTTGAACCTGAGCCTCTTCCGGCACCTGTTCCTGATGCGCTCACTGCTACCCATCTCAATGGATATGAGGTCGAAAAGCCTGCAACTCCTGCTCCCGTGTCCAGAACCCCTACTCCAGAGCCTACTCCTGATGTTGCACCGACACCACCACCTGCAGTAGTTATCGCTCCATCACCATCTCCTGCTCCTGCTCCTGCTGCCTCTGAAACTACCCCCGCACCTCCTGCGCCAGCTGCACCTGCAGCTCCCAAAACGTGGGCAAACCTGGCTGCTTCCAACACAAAGAAGTGGGGCAGCGCTGTTGCCCATGACTCCCGAGGTTCCTCGGAGAATGTCTCTAATTCCCCAGCTGTCGCCAGTAGTAGTGGTACACAAACGCCGGTCAAGCCTTCAGGTACTCCCAGCAGGACCCCGCATCCAGCTTATGCCGCTGCTCAAAGTGTGACAACTGCACAATGTTTCATCAAGGTATGCGTTTTATTCCTTACTATTCGTAGCCAGCATTGTGTTTGTTTCTTCATTTTTGCCGCTGTTACTCTGATTTGTTCTACTTCTGACCTTCTTTACTCAGAGCGTAACGGAGCCAATTTCTTCGCAAGCACTCACACAAGCGCTTACGCGCTTCGGGCCCCTCAAGGGCACTGTCGAAATCGTTCGGCACAAAGCTTGCGCCTTCGCGGAATTTACTACAGTTGATGCTGCTAGACGTGCTATCATCTTGTCACTTCTTCCCGTTGCTGGCGGAGAGGGTGGTGTCAAGGTTGACATTGGCGGTGGTGAAACCTTGAAAATTATCGTAGAGACTAAAAGAGAGAGAGGCGATAGGCCGGCCAGTCGTGGCCGTGGCGGTCCACCATTTGCAGGTGAAGGACGTGGTGCGAGCTCTTCGGACGGTCGCGGCGGTGGATTCAGAGGTTCAGCGAGAGGTTCAGGACGAGGAAGAGGTGCTAAGTAGGTCTTTCTTCGATGGTGTAGGATATGCTTATGGGATCGAACGGTCTCATTTGTTCCGTGGTCGGCATCAAAAAGATTTACTTGCACTAAGAAAAATCATTGTGACTTCCAAAATTCGAATTTGAATCTTTTGCATTCCTCATTTGTTTCTTGTTCTGGAACTTGCTGTCATCCTGGCTCCTTTTCCTGCTATTGCCTCCTGCTTGCCACCATTTCTCTTGCTTTTTGCTTCGTGTTTTCGCCATGGTCGTTTGTCTGCACAATCTCGCATACCTTTCGCTTTCATTAAAATACATCTTCATACCATCCTCTTATGCATCATGACTAATCATGTCTTGTTATCCGCAAACCAATGTAGCCAGAGCCAATGTTTATATTCTTCTACATACGCATGCTCGAGTTCAAGTTCCTGTCATTTTTGAGTTGTGGTGACTGTAACTGATGTAATTTCCATGTGGCTCAATTTCGACTGATCGTGAAGCGAGATGACATTCAATGCATATTGTTTCCGTGATATCATTCATACAGCATGAAATTTGCAAAGTAAATTCTGTTCCATAAATCCCAGTACGCCGAAAACATATTGATAGTTCCTCGCAGATACCTTCAGCAAACCCAGGTACCTATATCTTTTCAAATTCATCTCGGTCAAGTTGCAAGTTCATTCTTCCCTAGACACCGGAGTGGAAAAGGGCATACATGTATTTCCATATTCCTGCCTTCCTTGATATGGACTTATACGCATGTTAGCGACTACCGAGGTCTCAAGAAGAAGATCCATAAAGAAACGAGTCGAACCAGCTCTGATTCCAGATTAGAACTTCCTCCAGAACCTGAAAATATTTCTGACGAACTTGGAGATGATATTCTGTCCACATCGCGCTTTCGCCATGATGCTGGAATGGGCCTTGGTGAACTTCCGGTGCGGAGGAAATCATTTTCCACCAAAAGAACGGCATCACAGGCCTCTCTGCCTGAAGCCCATCAGTCCGTTCATCAAAGATCGTCGTCAAACCAGCTGAGTCGGACAATGAGCGGCACAAAGAAACCGAAGAGCCAAAAGAGTAAAGGGCTACTGGCTCGAGGTACGCTGTAATTATTTGTTGAAATTTTGGTCTTGTCTACTGACGATCTTTCAAAGCTAATACTCTTCGAAGTCCACCGCAACCATTTTCAGGGTCGATACCTCTCCCTGACCTTTTACCACTCCTGTCACCGCAGGAGACGAGCTTCATTGATGCATTGGATAAAGAGCTGGAAAAGATTGAAGATTTCTATGACGCTCGGAAAAAAGAAATGGAGACGAGGTCGAAGCTTTTGGAAGCTCAGTTGATTGAACTAAATGTTCATCAGCAACGATTCAATGTCGGAGCCAGTTTGAATGCATTGTTTCCGCCATTCTTACATGACTTCTACAGGAAGCCCAAGCTGGAAGTAGTCGATGGAACATCATGCTTCAGCATGTTACGAGATACAAGGCACCTCAACCCGACATACTCGACCATCGCAGTTCGAAGAAAACCCATAAGATTGAGGGAAACCTTCCTACTATTGACAGTGGACATCTGCCATCGAGCAAACGTGATTCTCTGCATCACCATTTGGATCCTGAAGAATATCAAACTGCCAAGAAAAAATTAAACAAAGCAGTCTTTGAGCACTACCGGTGAGTGCCCATGTTGCCTTACAATCACATTCTTTGACACTTCTACTTTCAGCGGCCTGGAAATGCTTCAAAATTATCGAGTGGGAATTTTAGCTTTGTACTATAACTCAACAGAATTTAAAGTTCAATTTCATGCAGATTTTGAACATCACAGGCTTCAGAAAGGCGCTAAAGAAGTTTGAGAAGGTCACTAGGGTAAAGAATCGATGCCTTCCTGTGTATGATCCTTCATGAATTCTGATTTCCCCCCAGATTCCAGTTCAACATGCGTATATGGCTGAACGAGTATGTCTTGTGGGAATCTATAAACGATCTTTTGATCAAGGCTTTCCAGGTGGAGACCAGCGCTTTCGCTTCAGACAAGACACTTCGCGGTATGATGGATGAAATGGAAGCTCTTTATACCAGCCATTTCGGTATGCAACCTCGATCCTTCAGGTCCAATCCTCCTTTCACATTTTTTATCAAGCTCACGGAGACCAAAAAAGAGCCAAAACACGACTGCGTGCCGGCGGTGTGAACAAGACCCACCATTATAGTACGTTCCGTTCAGGAATCCTGCTGGGTGTCGGAGTCCCTGCTTTGGTCTCAGGGATTGTTTCCAGCAAGTCCTTTCATTTTCAACTCCTACCAGGCATCCCAATGATTCTCTAACTTTTAGGCTTTCAAACTGAGACGCGCGATAGTATTCCGGGTTGGGACGGATTGTTGTTTGTATATGGTATACTATCAATTCCAGTAGTGTTCTCACTGTTGGTCGGAATAAATCTTTTGGTTTGGTCTCATTCACGAATCAATTATATTTTCATTTTCGGTAAGTCCCATTCAAACTTTCATCGCTCTATTTTTGCGATGGAAGAAAATTTTACTTCAGAACTGGATCCACGAACACGATTGGATCATCGGGAATACTTCGAGGTATGCACCAAATGAGCCTTGTTGATTCAATCTGCCGTACCTTTGTTCTGATCCTTATGGTCAGCTTCCCAGCTTGATGTTTGCAACTCTATGTTATGCATTCTGGCTCTCGTTTACTCGCGTCGGAAGTCCCTCTATATCTCCCGACATTTGGCCATTAGTTTGGCTCGGCTTTACCGCTGCTGTCATGTTTGATCCGTTCAACATTTTTTTCAAAGGCTCCCGATATTGGCTCATTAAAAGTATTGTGAAATTATTAACGTCTGGAACTCGTCGAGTCGAGGTAGGTGTTCTGTACAACATCAAATGCGCTGTCTTATCCTCTTCTAAACACAGTTTGCTGATTTCTGGATGGGGTCAGTCATAATTCTTATGTGAACATTACTCAAATCTCAAAAGCTTCGTTCAGAGATCAATTTTGCAGTCTTGTAGTCACAGTATCTGACCTCTACCTCTTTGCCTGCGCATACGTTGTTGGATTTGAAGAATGGCGCAAGTGCGGCTCGACAGCGAAAACTTGGCCCGCGGTCTTCACTCTAGCTATGCTTCCTTTTCTGATTCGTGTCGTTCAAAGCATCAAACGTTATGTTGACTCGAGGTTAAACACTCATCTAATTAACGTGAGACCCAGTGTCCCAAGTACCTGAAGTACCTGCTGTCGTTCTCACCACAAGCATTCTTTCTAGGCCGGCAAATATCTATGCGGAATTATTTATTATCTATCTTACTATATCTGGAGACATCAAGGTACTGAGTCAAACTCAGGATATATCTGTTTGCTGGCTGACATGAAGTCCAGGGAGTCTCCGTAATACGAGTTTTGCTTTCTGGTGTTTATTTGGTACCCTCTATTCCGTTTATGCGTCGGCATGGGTGCGTCTATAATATTTTGCTCCTTCCATCATCAAAGATCCGAATTGTCGTTTATATCTAGGATTTTTGGATGGATTGGTCTCTTTTCCGACCCCATGTGAAGTATCCCTTGCTTCGCGTAGAATTACTTTACACAGACCATATACCTGTAAGTACTCTGTCTCCCACGCCCACGTCTGCATGTACTAATCCCAGCTTGCAGCTCTATTATTTTGCTATTGTAAGATTATCGACGACAAGGTTTGTGCTCCTGAGTCTAATATTTCGTGATTCATATTGTAGATATCCAATACTTTGATACGATTCATCTGGGTGATTTATATCCCTTCAAGTTCAGCCTCTAACATGTACCTACGCTTTTTTATTGCTGGCTTTCTGGAAATGCTTCGACGATGGCAGTGGAATTTCAGTGAGTCCCGACATTTCTCAGCGCGCCTTCTAATTTTCATTCTTGTGTTTGTAGTTCGCTTAGAAAATGAACATCTGGGTAACATGGATCAATATCGAGTGACTCGAGAAGTCCCCCTTCCGTATTCGTTTGACGATAACCACCACCATATCGGTGACAGTGATGATGATTAGAGCTATGGAACGTCCATGTCTACAGTAACGACTAGTGATGACTCGAATAGATTATAACACTCAGGATGGAGTTGAACTGTTACTTCATCGATATCGCGATTTGCTCCAGTTCCCGAGCTATCAAAGAGTTTGGACACTTCTTCCGAAGTTGCCTGGAAAGTGGTGGAAATTCAACAATAAGAAAATGATCAATGACCAAATGAAGAGGGTCACTAACTCAAGCTTGGCCTTGTCACCACGATCTTTACACTCCTTCCCGACCATCCGCCACTCATCACATTCAGCATAAAGATCTGCCCGCTTCGGTGGGTCACAGCGGGCGACGTAGGCGACAGCTTCTTTACTGTGCCCTTTTTCTACCAAATGCCGCACGAAAGACTCGTATCCAATCGGACTCCTCTTCGATTTTGAGAAAGCATCCAATCCTTCGAAGTCGCGGACTTCAGTCAAAGCATATAATTTCGTGTACCAGAAGCTATTGACGAACATGAGAAACAGAGAACCACGGGAATTCGAAGAGGATCCTTGCCGTTTGTCAGGCACCTTAAAATCCGACTTCACTTTATCAGCCCGCTTGAGCATTCCATTTACGATACAGGTTCGAATCGTTTCATTCACGCTCTGTCCAAAGAATGCGACTTTACCATCCGCCTCGGCCTCTAATTGTTGTTGGAGAGTAAGCAGGCGAGAATACTCGTCCATCATCTGGAAGAATATGAGTATATTGTGTTTTCCATTAGTACCATGATACTGATCCGACATACCTTTGCCTCAAAGTTGCGATCTTTATCCTCAGAGAAAAATTTATGGGCTGATTTGACAGCTGCTATCCGAGCGGAAGGATCCTACAGTCCTCGATGAACCCACCATACAAACTAATGATTGTCTAAAAAGGTCCACCCACCACCATGTGCGAGGCCTCTTCTAAAGCCAAGACAGCACTTTCAACCCGGCGATCATCGGAATAATAGAAATCACGGAGCATGTCTCTATCCTGCTCGCGAGCGTAGACTTGTAGTAAGCGGCTGGCAGGCGCTAGCTGTTCCCCGCCATCTTCTATGAGACGAAAGAAGGAACCGAGCGTAAGGTGCTTGTGAAGATGAAGCAGAACTTGGTAGACTACAGATGTCTGTTCCTTAGTTTGGGAACATGTGGAAGATCAGTGGGAAACGAACTTAGATCGGTGTCACCGCTATCCACAGCTTTTTGTAAAGCTAGGCGGTCTTCTTTCATCGAGAGCAGCAAGGGAACTTGATCCGAAGCTCGTTTTTCATGATCAAGCAGCTGAAACGAGGAGTTAGGAAGGATTCAAGGGGATGAATACAAATTTTACCTTGGTTGCCAACCCAGTCCTGCCGACCTCCCAAGCGCGTTTAGCAATTTCGGCGTAGCTAACTTCGACATCCCCTAGCTGCTTGAATTTATCGACTATGAGTCGACATACTTCATCATCACTGTCCAGCTCGGCATCTTTGCCGGTCCCACTAGCCACCGGACGGGTACGCATGATTTTCGCGCTGGCCCAATGTTTCAGAACCACGTCCGGCTTGAGCGAGAGAAACGTTGATATTCGCAATGCGAGTAGATGCATGTTGCGCGAAGTAAGACGTGAAATGAGATGCGTTGGGGAGGTATAGGAGTACTGAGCATATGTTAATGGTATTCCAATCTCATAGAACCGGACTGCATTTAGGACTTTAAGTGTTTGACCCATGTTAATGAAGTCTGTTGGATCATATAAGTCGAGGAATCCTTGACCAAATTTCGCTGCCTTAAAAAGATTGTCAGCGAGACAAACCTTATACGAACGGTCATGACTTACGCTCAACAGTCGACGTTGCCAATAGGGTTCCCATTCTTGCCCTGCGGCATCGATGCATCCGTCGACAGCAGTGGCAAGGTCGGGGCGAATGCTCCTAATACTCTCGTCAGACTTCGGAGAACGTTGTGAGAAACTCTCCCAAGCATCATAGAGGATAGCTGCAGGCGAAGTGGAGCCGGGTTTGAAAATTGATAGCGTAGAGGAGGGAACTTTCTGAATGAGATCGCAAATATCTGCACCAAGTAGTCGTACACCATCCGTCTCTGTAATGGCAAAGGTGTTACCGACGTAATAGTATTGGAGGGTATCAGCAAATGGGCCGACAAGCACAGCGAGCGAATCCCAAGTAACGACAATGGCATCGTTTCCACACCATTCGACCTGTTTCACGTTGCCTTGAGCGGAAGGCACGTTGAGGGTATCAAATTCTGCCATGCGACGTTGGAAGTCTGAAGATATAACAAGAAGTGTGCCAGATGCATTTAGAAGGGCAAGAGATTTGCCATTGGGAGACGGGGAAAGATGAGTGAAAGGCCCTTGAGAAAGACGTTGATCCACAGTCTCAAGATTGTCGACGGTGTAAATAGTGTTCTCTACTGAGAGCAAGACTTCGACGTGTCTTGAGATGTTGGAATCTGGTGGAATGATAGCCCAAGACATAGGAGGATCAGTCAAGTCTATGAAGGAGTATGATGATTTTTTGTGCAACGGAAATATATAGGAACTCACTCGGATTTGCTAGGGCCATTGGTCGCGCTCCTTCCCATCCCTTGACCTCCAGAAGAGTCAGGGAACCAGTCAGAGCGACCATTCCGTTCTCGTATATACGCGCATCAACAACTCCCACTTCTGAAGCTTCAGTTCCCAGAGAATACTGCTGATACTCTCCTTGTAGGTCGTATACCCGATATACTCCTTCTTCGTTGAGTACAACCAACTGTTCGTTCAGAGTCCATCCAAAGCGAATGATCCGACCATGGTCCCACTGTCTCATGAGCTGGTCAGCCAAGCATTACTTATAAACGTTTAGAAGATCATCCACACTAAAAAGTAATAAGCCTTCTCCCGCGGAAGAGTAGACTTGAATTTGAGATTTTGCATGCGCTGGCGTTACACGGCCAACAGCAATCAGTTTAGTGTTGTCTCTCATCATGGCTTTATAGCTGACAATGAGCTTTCAGTGGGTAAAGGAAACCGACGTGAGTATACCTAGAGGACCGCCATATCGACATCCAGCGATGATGTAGTCACCCAGGTCAGGTAGTTTGCCTGATATTGAATAGAGCTGCTGACGACGATAGAACACAGTGCCATTTTGCATCGCCTGCCATGATGTCGTAGGATGTTCTGACATAGCAGAAATGTAGAAAGAGTAGAACGTGTAAGCGCTCAGGCGCCCAACAGAATCGATCGAATTTAACTTCGACTCGTGAAGAAATTCAAAAAATATGTGTATGTATACGCCAAATTCTACTCGTCGTAAGTAAGTACAGTGCTTTTGTTTTGAATATCAACACCGGTAATAAATGGTACATTTTAGTAATAAGTAGCTTCAATAAAGGTCCTGGCACTGCGGGAACGCGAACTAGTAAGCTAAGAATACTTCAGTTAGAACGAAGTTGAAGCGAAGTATGTATGCACAGGAACGATATTTATGAGAGGAAGGAGGCCCATCTCGGATCGGCCTCTCAGACTTATGTGACACGGATTGGTATACGCGCTCGAAGGGTATCTGACCCCACCAAAACCGAGATGTCGATATAATACTAAGGAACAAATGAATCAGAAGACATGCGACGATGGGGAAGAAGTCCATGGCATACCTTGACGCTCACTCCCTGCCAGTCAATTGAGGGAAGCATATCCTTGTTTAGATTAAACTTGGCTTTGTGTAAGCCGTCCGGAAGTGAAGATTGGGCCTCTAGGGAGGGGTGATGGTCAGACCCAGTGTGTTGGCGAGGTCGCTTGGGGAAGCCGATGCAAATGCTAGTATGCAGCAGACGGGAATCTTTGAATACTGCGTGCATTGGTAAGCGCGGGAGAGGCTTTTGATCCACCTCCAGTGATTCATCAGAAACACGGGGAGATAAGGGCTTCACAACTCGTTTCAAGAGTTGCACGCCGCGGATTCCGTCTGACTCCTCACTTCCACCAGGAGTCTGTGGAGGTGTTGGTGGAAGGATGGACTGTTCCGTCACAGTAATCTGGCGAATGAGACTAGCTGAAATGGTAGCATCCGATGCTATCTCCCGCGCAAGAGCCGGGCTTCTTGGGGTCGTAGTAAAGACAACATAGTAAGGAATAGACGATGAACGAGAGAAAGTAACTGAGGTTGGTAAAGTAATCTAAAGAAAGAGATATGTTAACAAAATCTCCAATTAGACCGGGGTAAGAAACTTACAGCACAGCGAAGAGGCATGGGACGGTCGACGCGTAAAGGCATTTCTAACCATGACTTCGATTCTTGAGAAGAACCATCCAGAGATTGAAAACCTGTATCAGGATGATAATATATCGGAGCGGTCACGCTAAATAACAAAATATCATCAACTTTGGAAATACGCCCAGGTTAGAAACCTACAATGAGGGATATTCAAATGACTCAGTCGGTTCCCATGCGACGGAGAGCTTGTACTCGACCCCAAAGGAACGGGCAACGTTCGAATCTTCTGAGTGAGCCCCTGGTGTTCTTTGCTCACTATGTCCAGCGGATACGAATGTAGGGGGGATTTCCTCTCCGGTCCGATTACTACGAGGTAAATCAAAGGAAAATGAATATGTGCGATTGAACCCGAGAGATACTGGCGACTTTGCGGGGGGGACCGACACTGTAGTGTTCAGACTGGAACCACTGGGTCTTCGCTTGATGGATTTTATTGTAGAGGTGAAGCCGTCCCGAAAAGTGGTCCGTGGTGTAGACAAACTCAGAAATGAATCCAGGGAAGGTGAAACCTGTATTGTGGAAGAAGACGACCAGAAGACATGTTTTCGAGGTTCAGGACGCCCTTGGGAGCCCCCTGCCTGAGAAAAATCGTCGTAGAAGAAAGCACCTTCGACCTAGGCAAAATGAGGCGAGTATCGTGGGATGGCAGCACATATGCGTACAGTTACGACTAAACGTCCTGAGGATGGTGCTTTGGAGTCAAGGGTGATCGTGCCCGACACTTTGTCCCCTTCACCAAACACTGGTACTAAGTGTGTTTTGTCCTTTCCTGCAATCTTGACAGAGGCACTGTGCACTCGCATTTCCATTTGAGATGAACTACGAAAAAGTTAGTGGGTCAGAACGCGTCTCATATTCCGGAATTCATCGTTACTAACCGGTAACATGAGACGTGAGCGTAATGTGAGGATGTTGGTACAAAGCTGGAGGGTGGGCGAGATCCGTTGGATAAAGACTCCGTACGCCGGCGAAGAACCATGAAAAAAACGAAAGGAAAGGTTGTCGGGAGAGTACAGAGGAGAACGAAATAAGCAGAAGGGGAACAGAGATGAAAAGGTTACCCATGATATATATCAATACACAATTATATATTATCTTCTTCCACGGAAAAAAATTCGCTTATGAATTCAAAAAAGGTAATCCTAAAGTAAGCGGCCTTCTTTTCGCGGGGTACATACATTCACTCATCCGAAATACTGGGTCGCTTAAGGGAAGCACCATCTGACGAGGCCATCTGTCGGTGACATCTTTCCCAGATCTGAGGCCGTTCGACTTTGGCCAAATTTCAGTATTTATCACGGACGCCCCCACTCGAAAGAATCCATAAACAAACCACAGATGACCACTCACCAGACGCGGTAGGAAACCATGTTCGAGTGGTGATCATTGATCAGGTCTGCATAATTCCGGTATAGTCAGACTCAGGGACGCGGTTCAAGGCAATCCCCTGTGTGTCCAATCCTAAACAGGCACTCGCCCTGTATACTGTGTACGCTGTACGGTGTCCTTGACAACGAAAGAGACAACGGTTATTGGACAATCATTGGTCACTGATAGGCTGCTAGGTAAGTAGAGAGCTCATTGTCCGAACGAAGATGGAAAGGTATGAAGTGAATGTCGATACGACTCTCACAAGTTCATATGTATGGTACTTACAGTCAGCGGTCAATCGTCGTAATCGTGAAAAGGTAACTGCAATAGGCGGCGAAATAAAAGGTCCGCTAGATTCGTAGGACCAATTCTCGACGCCCGACCATCCCAGCCCCTATCATAGGACCCGCTCGAGGATAAGGAGGATAAGAAGACATTCATGCCCTATCTATATGTAGCTTTATTACTCACGAAGTTCACCTTGGTGTCCATATGCATCTGCACTCAATCTATAGAATCCATTGATACACGAACGGATCAGGACAGGACTGTAATCCTCCGTGTTTTGCACTATTCATTCATTTGTATCTGATGAGGAAGCCTAAAATTGCCAGTGTGGATGGGAATCGAAGAGGCGTGCGGGAAACCTGGGTCGACATTGTCAGCAGATCATTAATGTACTTATGTAGTAACAAAGAAAAAACATGAGCTGTTGACCTTGTAAGTTAACCTCCTTTCTCAAACAGACGACTCCAACACAAGATGTGGTTTAAACGGAGCTGGGTATAGGGAAGTGTCCGGGGCGCGACAACGGTATGCATGAGCCTACATGGGCTCAGTAAGTACTTGGATTCGGTCCTGGTACTGTATCTCATAAGCTTTTGAGACCTGCGGAGGCCGGGCTTCGTGAGCTTTCGGGAACACAAACACGATTACTGTAATGATGATCAAACCAGATTCGTAGGTCGAACTTTTTTTCTCTTGTCACCTGAGGCTTCTTCAATGCCAGAATCCTCAACTATTTTCCACATTTGCCTGGCGTGAGCTTTTCATGAGGTGAACGTTGATCAATAATAGACAAGAGTCGATAGACGCGCGCCTAATTTTTACAGCATCACCTGACCTTTTCTACTCTCCCGCTCCCGTTGAAAACCTTCACTTCTGGGACTGAATTTGTTGTATTTCACCCAACAATATGTTGTAACGCTTCTACGTCCGTCCGTCCCTGCTCCGATTTATGCTCTTGGGACCCGAAGTGCGTAATAGAGACCGAATAGCGACCGCATTGGCCGGGCCGGTCTCAGAATCGTAAAACTCTGGACCGGCCATCAAATTTTAGCCTCGGCATACTAGCGGCTTCGAGATTTTGCAATGACAATTTAGATGACGTCAAATGAGGACAAAAAAAATCCCAACTCACACTTGTCTTTCACCGACACCATCCAACTCTACCATAAATTCTACGATGTCAATAACAAGTGTTTCTGGAACTCAATCTCCGCCTCTGGAAGCCACCGGCGAAGACAAACCTATGGGCGCATCATCTGTCGAAAGCGCCCAGAAGGGCGCGGAAGTTGAAGCCGTCCCTGACTATGAACAACGAAAGCGTAAGTTTATAAGTTGAACTGCTTTCGGACTGTTGTTTTTGCTTGCCGTTTTCATAATCAAGGTTTTGGCTGGTTTTCGTGAGATCTCACACATAGTGAATCTTGCTTTTTTCCCTTCTAATTTGTCCCTGCTTTGTCCACCTGGTCTCCTGCGTTACCTTATTTCGTTTCTGGAAAAGGTGCGAACAAGAGCGATACTGACGGATCCGCGGTTTGAGGCATTTTTCCCTATCATTTCAGTTTTTCAATCTTTTTGAATATATATCACTGAATATTATGCTAATTATTTTTTTGATTTCCAGAATATTTCGAACCCACTGAGCAAGATCAATCCGTACGTTCCGCAATTACTTTCGCACTACTTCTTTTTCTCTAGATATGCTAACCTCTGTCTCACACTTTCGCCAGAATTCCAAGCCTCCAAGGGGGGAAGGCGTAATGGGGCAGAGTCTTGCAGACACTTTGGAGAAGAGAACCTGATGAGCTGTGTAATATAAGATCATGTCGTCCGGGCAGGGAAGTAAGATTCTTGATATTGATTGCAGGGCCAGAGGATAGGGCAGAGAGGCGGAATAAGTAAGACTGGACCTGATTCTGCGCCTGTTCTGCCTTCCGAGTGAAGTGTGATTTTTTAACATCCAATTTTTTGCTATCATTGTCCACGACAGTACATACAAATTTGTTCCCGCTTGTTTGGATCTGTACAAACAATATTTTTCTTCTAATACTGATAATCATATACATGCAATTGAAAACCGTAAAATTCCTCCGAATTCTCAAAGCTAAAAACACCGATACCAACACCGCGGTTTTTTTCTGTGTCATTTCTTCAAGTATTCCGTCCACCACTCCTCGAAAAGTGTCAAACCCAAACCACCTTCAACGCCCAGATCTTCCGTCTCCTTAGTGTACAACTGACAATCCCTAGGTCTCGTCGTAGCCGAATCTCCCTTGGGTGCCTCCGAATCAGGCACAATATGTCCATGCGGGAGATTGAGAATTTTCGCGAAGACGAGACACATTTCGTATTTGGTAAACGGCTCGGCGGCGGAGTAGTGGAGGATTGGGGGTACTGTGGCGGTCTTTTTGAATTCTTTTTGAGCGGAGGTATTGTGGACGAAGTTGATGAATGCATCGAAGGAGAGGAAAATCAGTATTTTATTGCGGAGTCGAAATTTGAGGGAATAGAAGGGAGAGAAAGAAGAGTCAGTCAGAGATGTGTTCTATAGACCCACGTACGAACAAGGTTCAAACTCACCTGAAAGTCGAACAAGGAAATTCGCAATATCGACGACATTCGTGGGGTAGCGTGTGGCGTAATGATCCATCTTGTACTGTTTTCCTGATTGGTCCTGAACGACATCTAGTAGAATGTTTACTGCGCTGTCGGAGTTTTTGGGTGCTGGGCCATATCTACGTCCGTCGTTCGGTCAGACTCAGGAATGTGGAAAACCCCAAGGATGAGAAAAAGAGAAGGAGAAAATAGTGTGCGATACTAATGACGGAGAAAACCGGTAGTCGAAGACCTACAAGACAGGAACCCGCAAAACGATGACCTTAGCTCCGTTCACGGAAAGAACAGCTTCCTCTCCATCACGTTTTGTTCTACCGTAAAGTTGGAGAGGATTTGTTTTGGCGGAAGGAGTGTATGGCGGTGAGTTCCCGTCGAAGACATAATCTATCAGTATGCTGAATAAGTACATTGAAAGGAACATCATCATAGCGGCACAAAAGAGCAATGACGACACAACGATGACTTGCCTGTCGATATGTAGACGAGGGTGTATTTCAAGGATTTCGCTAAAGAAGCAAGATCCCCAGAGACGTTCACGTTAAGCTACGGGATGAAGTAAGGTCAAAGTGACGGTAGATGTTGGTAGATGTGTGTAATTCACCTTCTGAGCACCTTGAGGATCCTACGAAGGCCACCAGATGATGAACATCGCGATATTCACACATTAGCAGGGCTGAAGGACTAGGACTATCATCTCTTTCGTACCTTTTCTGCAACATCAGGTCGTCGTTCAGCAGCACAGTGTATTACCCCTGCACAAGTATAAGAAAAACGCCAGGTTCTTTTTGAGTTATCTCGACCTACAATTCGGCTTGAACTCCGTGAATACCTGTTCTACTTCTTGGGTGTTTGTCAGGTCCAAGGGGACCAAGCCATCACCGGTACGGGTGTTCGATAGTGCTAAAACTTGGTGGGGTGTTGATTTGAAGGCTTCACGGACTGCAGAGCCGAGAACGCCAGAGGCTCCTGTGTGTATAGAATACACCAGAGATTGAAATCAGTTGTGTGCAATCGGAAAGATCTGAGTAGTAAGTAACTCGCCAGTTATGATAACTTTCATAGCTGGCTGGCGGGAAAAAGGCGGGAATAGAGGATCACATAGAACGTTGAATCTGACGTAAGGTACCCGGATAACGTGGGCAGCTTTTCCATCTCTTGCCCTTCATCGTCTTTTCGTCTTCTCGATGTCTAGTCTACAAGGCTATGTCGATAGTAAGTCTTCTCATCTCTTACAAGATTTCTTTTGAATCTATTTGATCAGGGCGCGTCCTGCTTATTTTGCAAGATGGACGAGCGATTGTGGTATGTTGAAATCCGAATCTCAACGATATCTTCTGCAGTTTATTCTGATTTATCGACATATTATTTGAATCGTTTCACCAATCTTTCCCGGATTTGCACTCATTGGATCGATCTCAATTTGGAACGGAAATCCCGCGTTCTATAGGGTGTAATGGCAGGCTTTGACCAGAAGTCGAATGTCGTTCTGTCAGATTCCAAAGAAAGGGTGTACAGTATGGAGGACGGAGTCGAGGAAATACCTCTGGGATTGTATCTCGTGAAAGGAGATATGATGTGCGTTCTCCGTTGTCTGATTACCTTCAAGAACTGAATATCCATCTCGTCTCATCTCATCCGATGGCTCCTTATCATATTTTCTCTTCATGCGCCCAGTATCCTCATTGGCGAGCTAGATGAAACTTTGGACCAAGCTGTCGATCTCGCCTCAATACGTGCCGAACCGATACCGCCGATTCGGTATTAGCTTTCGCTTGTACTTACGATCGCAAAAATCAAAACTAAAATACGAGCACGCCCCTGGAATGTTTGTGCCACTCCATAACACATGCGGGTTCATACTCGGTGCGGGCACGTTCATGACCGAGCCCGTCGCGGTCATGAAGTAGAAGAGGTACAGGACACTGAACAGATACGGGACATCCGACATGCCATACGCGCCGTTCTTGTTCTGGACAGGTGTATTTGAGGAAGGAACAAGACTGAACGATCAAGTAGGAGTAGGATCGTAAAACAGCACAAAATGCAGAGAGTATCATACATCACATCAGAGACCCTGGGCTACTCATGCTGTATTTTATGGCCTGCTCAATTTCTTGCAATCATGATTCATTGTCATCGTCGCTATTCCTCCAGCTCAAAGCTTGTATTAACCAGGTCTAAATCCGTTCCTGCGACGATCTACGTACTTGAAGTTTGAGTCCTACATAGCGCGGAGCTTTTGCGCAGCTCAACTCCTGTTGAACCTTGAAAGCTTCGAGTGTGAATTGAATGCTCTCGAATAAATAATTTTCCTCGAGTTATGTACGTATGTAGAAAGACATACAACCGAAATCACAGCCACGATCAGAACTTTCCTTCTGCAATTGCCATCGCCAACCCCGCTGTGGACTCGGACTAGCTTAGACCTTTTCCTTCTCTTGCGGTGAACGAACTCTGAGGTTCTTATTGATTTCCCGTACATAATCTTTCAAACTCGCGTCATTGTAAGTCCTTTCTCCTCGTGTACATTCATCTATCAAACGTCCCTTTTTACTGACATACTATATGATATATTGACAGCCTTAGATCTTTTTTTTTTCGCCCGCTCATCCCACTCACCGATAATGTCCTCGTCCTCGTCGCCTCAACATGAAAAGGACGCTCAGCTGGCTCAGCTGGCCCAAGTTGATGACGCTGCGACTTCCGACTTAAGTAGCCAACAACATCATCAGAAACAAGTCAGAGAGGATATGGAGATGGAAGACGGCGAAGAGGTCTCGATGTTACCTTCACCTGTCGTCGCACAGGCTCCAAGGCAGAAACCAAAGATTACAGCGACATTCATCATTCCTATATGGATCGTCCTCAGCTCTTCGGTTATCATATATAACAACTACCTCTACAACACCCTACACTTCCGCTATCCTGTTTTTGTTGTGACTTGGCATCTTACTTTTGCGGTGCGTGTGCCGTTTGTCTGGGCCTTGTCCGCATTCTGACTGTTCCTGTTATTCAAATGTAGGCGATTGGAACTCGTATATTGCATCGAACAACAAGCTTGCTAGATGGCGTCAAGGACGTTAGCATGTCGAAAGACATGTTCCTCAAATCCATTCTTCCTATCGGTATTCTATTCAGCGGCAGTCTCATCTTGAGCAACACGGCCTATCTATACCTTAGTGTATCCTACATTCAAATGCTCAAGGTACACCTATTCACCCCCATCTTTGAAACATGTCATGTTCCG
Organism: Lentinula aff. lateritia; assembly: GCA_027886305.1. NCBI lineage: Eukaryota > Fungi > Basidiomycota > Agaricomycetes > Agaricales > Omphalotaceae > Lentinula > Lentinula aff. lateritia. The sequence continues at coordinate 8,139 of MU795300.1, read as the reverse complement.
TTCCAGGAATAACTCTTCCGAGAAGGACGAATATCGTTTTGTTATATTGATCTGCCGTCAACTGACTCGTTACCTTCCTCCTCTAGGCCTTCAATGCCGTCGCGGTCCTCCTCGTTTCATGGGCATTCAGGATTTCAGAACCGAATAGAAAACTTGCCCTTATCGTGCTCATGATTTCTTCTGGTGTCGCTGTCGCGTCGGGCGGGGAGCTCAAGTTTAATATGTTTGGATTTATAGTACAGGCAGCTGCGGTCGGCGTAAGTCCGCTATCTGTCCATACATCACCATTCAGTGGCTGACGTCAAACTTTAACCGTCTTAGTTCGAAGCAGCGCGTCTCGTTATGATTGAAATCCTTCTTCACGGATTGAAGATGGATCCATTAGTCTCTCTGCACTACTATGCCCCAGTCTGCGCCATTATCAACCTTATCGCCCTCCCGTTCACCGAAGGTCTTGCGCCATTTTTCGAGCTTGCAAAAATTGGACCATTTATCCTTTTCACGAATGCCGCTGTGGCGTTCTTACTGAATGTGGCTGCGGTTTTCCTTGTTGGAGCCGGAAGCGGTCTGGTATTGACGTTGACGGGAGTGTTCAAGGATATCTTGCTCATCACCGGCTCAACGTTGATTTTTGGTTCGACCGTCACACCGATTCAGATATTTGGTAAGTATATCTCGAATCTATTGAAAACCGACAATTTCCTCTGACTTTTGCTCCTCTTTTTTTTGAACTTTCGTAGGCTACAGTGTTGCGTTGGGGGGTCTCATGATGTTCAAATTATCTGGTAACAAGAAGTGATTGACGTATCTAGGTCTTCTTTCAATATGGCTTTTTGGACAGACTCATGCTACATCATTTGCTAGCCTTATCCAATTCCTCATCCACTTAGGATCTACTTGGACGGTGTAACAGACAAGTTCTAGTTGCTGTGAACGCGAGTACTTACAGGTTTCCAGAATTGGATCTTGAACTCCTATAGATTTCTTCGCATATAAGATATAGCTGTTTTCATCGGGTTAATTGTACTGTTACAATGTGGCATTTAGTTAAAAACTCACAACATACCATGTACATAAGAGTACATACAGTTGCGCCAGTAATTGAAAGCGCTGCAGTGACAATCGGCCCGGTCCGAGGCAATAACACCACGAGTCGCAGGTTCGTGACAAATTTTTGTTCAGCGCATCAGTCATCTCTTCTTGAAGGAATGGCAAGTATATTTCCTCTCGAATCTTCTATTCCTTTTCATAAAGCCCAAAATCAACATAACTTTGCGACAGATCATCCCAGTCCGCTGCTTTTCATGCGGTAAAGTCATAGGAGACAAATGGCATGCGTACTTGGAGTATCTGGCGAAGGATATGAGTGAAGGGTGAGTTGGGAAGACAGCGGTTTCGATATATCACGCTACTAGCCCTCCTTTTATCTCCGGTCATTCTGGACTTGACGTGTTCTTTCTTGCTCAGAGATGCGCTGGATGCACTACAGCTGAAGCGATACTGTTGTCGTCGAATGGTGCTTACACACGTAGATCTAATTGAAAAGCTCCTTCACTATAATCGTGCGTTTTCCACTCTTTGTTCACTTGGAGAGAATACTGACGACACTATGTACAGCCATGGAGCGCACGAAGGATAAAGCTCAGTTTTGAAAAGAATTTTCAATGATTGTACTTCCTGTCAACTTTTCGAGAGGTAGTTGTATATAACAGTTCTTGCCGCTTTTCTTTCACGTCCTCTGCGCCTGCTTTCCCGCTCTTCAAACATCTTCTTAACGATGTACCATTCAATTGTGACATTCACGGACCCGATGGATTTGAGCATCGATAGAGCCTGCAGGTAAATACGGCGTTGGTGCAATGTCATCATTGAGGTGATGGTATCCAGCGAACTCGCAGAAAGACACAGCCGAAAGTGATCATTACGGATCGATATTTCAGCGCTGAACGGTCTAAACCTCCGCTTTCACAAGATCCTAGAGGATAATTGGATCCTAATGATGGATCAAATTTCTTTCCACAAGCCTCTCGATCCTCGTCGGAGTGTTAGCGTCCGTGTTTCACCATTCCCGCTGGCAGCCTTCCATCATGATCATCATCTCAAGTTGAAATCTAAGTGTCGATGGTTGTGATTCACATGCTATGAGTTGATCCGAGTTGGAGATTCAAGCTGTTTTTTCTCCAGAATTGATCGGGGATTTACCAAATTCCTGCTATGTACTGCCATTCACCGGCGCTACTTGGATATAAGGAAATTGAATTTGCATGGAGTACCGTACATAAAGACGGATACTTCTGCAAACTGCAGCCTCGTAATTGGTGATGACTATCCATGCCTACCTGATCCTACAAATCAGGGTACTTGTTTGTCAGTTTATCATTGCAACCCAGACTACATGGCAGTACATAGGAAAGTTTGTGTTCCCTGATGAAGCTGCCATTGTTATCATTTAAGGGACTATGAAGGTGTCGCTATTTGATTACTCTACGCCCCCACACACAAAGTTTGTGATATGACAATACTCGATAGTGCGAATACTCAAACTACATTCGGCTACATTGACGATCAGAATGGAGATCCAGTTTCTGGTATTTTTCCCATTCTCTCGCCCCCAACGGGATGGACACCAGGGTCTATCTGCACCAACTGCTCCTTTCTTCTTGACCCATCCAAAGTATTTAATGGGACTTGGTCTGATACCACCCACTATGTATATGACCCCGCGAGGACTGTTCAGTTCAATTTTACTGGTGTGTAGGTCCACTCCTTTGTCATAGGTTGCTCTCATTATGTACGGATTTAGGCACTTCCTTGGATGTCTACTGTATACTCCCTAATCCCTCCGATCCTGATGTTGTTTCAACATACAACCTGACGTTCAGCTTGGATGGACAACCTCTTCAGCAAACCTTCACGCATAAAAGTGATTTGTCAAACGTCTACATGTACAATACTAGCGTATTATCCTTGGAAGGGTTGACGTCAATCTCTCATGTGTTTACTATGTTGGCTGCGTCCACATTTGTGGACTCCAGCTTGCTATTTGATTATGCAAGATATTCAAAGTGAGTAAACCGACCCCCTCTTCTTTCTTGTTATTTTTGGCTTATGACATCCCACTTCGACCAGCGCCGCTTCGAGTCCGGCTCCATCATCTAATCCTGGTAAGGCCCACACCAGCGGCCTTCCAATAATCCTAAGTGTCGTACTAGGATCAATCCTTGTTTTGTTTATCATTCTTCTATTTCTATACCGCTATCGACGACTCCGGCCGCAGTCCAACTCCGAACCGCTTCATTTTGTTGAACCTTACACACATCCTCAAGTTACTAGATTTGGGTCGAAACGTGTTCATCCAGGTAGTTTCGGAAGCTCGGAAATCTTAGAGCAACCTGATCCGGACGATCCCCCTTCGTACGCTAAGATAGATCATGTGTAATAAATTATAAGCTTCTTCGCCCGTTGACTATGCACGCTGCCAGTGACCAACCTGACATCGACCAATTCTGGCCTCTCTGATCTTTGCCCGTTTACTGTGCTCATGGGCTTTATTGAGTCATCCCCCCTCTTTTCAGAACCTATTGATACTTTTCCATGCGAATTCATGATCCAAATTCATGGACGTCGGAAATAATTTTGATGTTACAGTTCGATTTCTAACTGATCTTTGGTTTGGCAAAATGTTGAATAATTGGTGAAATAAAAAGAAATCTTCGAGGATGATTGCAACCCTAACATTGGTTCAGATTCAAACATCCCCAATCCGAACTATATAGAGAGACCTGTGTGGATATCCAAGGCATAAAGACCTGACAGTCTATGACAGATCTCAATCAAAACATACCCGATAGAGATGACTAGCTTTTCATTACAATACTAGATACCAGCTCCAAGCATATGTACCTACCTAAACCACATGAGATTCTAGATTATATGCACTAGGATCAAAGACAGCTTCATATAGTGTTGTTGATCACAGTGTACAATGTCCATGTCAATCAATGCCCAGACCATGAACGCCACTATATTCAGTTACATTGATGATGAATATGGAGATTCAGTAGCTGGTCTTTTTCCTAATCTTTTGCCACCCCCAGCGGTATGGTCATAAGGCTCTCCCTGCACTCGATACACCTTTCATCCTGACCCATCCAAAACATTTTTGGTGCTAACTCCTGCAGGGCATGATGAACCTTGCTTGATTCATGTTTTTTGCATACAAGTTATTCTTTAGAACAAGTTGATAAAGTTATAAGGTAACAAGTAAGAGGTGTAAAGGAATCAAAATATGGCACCACATATTCTTTCTTTTGAGCTATGGGAAATGATGTCCAATGCAAAGTTAGATAATGTCCCGGACAGTTTGCGACAGTGAATAACATTGCGTACATGCAATTGTAGGCCACTGCCCAGCTGTGCATGGCAAAACTTGGCTGTTGGTTTTTTATGTACATTCAATAAAACAATCCTGGCAAGTCAGATCTGAGTAATTGGGGGAAAATAGCAAGAAATATCACATGTTTAGTGGTTAATTTTGGAATAAATTGCAGCAGAAGCAGAACCTGACTGGCACTGGCACTGGCCCCAGTTGAGCCCTGAGAAATCAGAAGCTTCTTGCACTGGTACTCCATTATTGACCATACCATCATATATATGAATGATATTGTCCTTACCTACAATTTGAGATGTAAAATGTTCCTTTATGGGAATATAATAAATTACACCACTGAGGGTGTATAAAATAATTTCATTATTGCATTGTAAATGCACAATTGTATCAATCTTAAGATGTGGTCTTCCATCACAGGCAAAAGCTAATATATTAGGGGTGCATGCAATATGAAAGTATTTTCTCGAAGGACAGTTGCATTTGTTACATACTAAGTTTGATGTAGCTGGACCATTTATATTAACCCATTCATTAGTAGAAGAAGGCAAAATAATGCGGAGCCCTTCCAGTAAACTGTTCTTCAAATTACAAGGGCGGCGTGTTTGATAATGGCCCTGCTCACACTGAAAATTAGTAGTCAAGAATGGATCTTTCAGTTTCAATAATTCTTCAAGCAAAGCTGTGCTGGAGCAAAGCCCAGTTAAATTGAACTCTCTTGGTCTTCTGGAGTTGAGCAATAAAAGATAACTCTGTTTGGATGTGTCAAGATTTTTGGGCAGGACATGTCTAAGGATGTACTCGATATGATGTTTTGCATGACTTGTCAACCTCATCAAGTACATATGAAGTTTACGGAAGTTTGGAGAGGCCAATGAAGCATATAGGATTGCAGTGCATGGTGGAGTTTCTAATTGACTATCTGGAGATGGATCAATGTGGTCGAATGGTAGAATCTTGGGTCTTGTATAATTTGAACTAAATGTTGTAACTTCAACCACACTGTTGATACTGAACAGAGTTGGTACTCACAAATAATTTTCCATCAAATCCATTGTATCTAGCCTGGCAAGCTGTGCCAACAATTCCATATCACAGACCACAGACCCATACCAGTCTACCCATGACCCACATTCCTTACGACTGTTTGACAGTCTCCATGTAATGATGATAGAACACCTCGATTTTGGGCATGGCAGCATTGTCAAGTCCATGCCTCAGTGCCCTGCTTCGCTGCTTCGCTGCTTGGTACTCCAAGATCTACCGTTTATTGTAATCTTGTTCTTATTGTTCTCTCCCATTACACATACCCATTCATCCTAGTCTCTTCTTATTGTCTTATTCTCTACCCTGCAGGTACTATATGTATAGCCCCTAGTAGCTAGTCTGGCGCTCCGCCCTGATATGCTGATTAGTAGGTATAAATACTTCCTGTACTATACTGTAGTTCCTCAGTTTAATTATCCACTTAGATCCCACTTAGATCGACTTAGTTCACCTTCGAACACTCGCTCTGTCTTCTGAAGTCTTAAGGCTTACACCTTGAGCACCTCTGTCTCTACCTTAGAACTTCAAAGTTCTTTGGTTTGCTCCTCATTGTCGGCGACCACGCTGTATCAGCTTGGCTGCTTCTCGTCCTCTTATCTTGACCCTACTCTCCTGGGACTGGTGGCATAACGGTGGTATCGTTAATAACTTCACCACTGTCCCACCACAGCTTCCGCCCTTAGTTACCAATCAGCCCTTGGCACGGCTTACCAGTATACATGATCTTAACAGTATAATTAAACTCAACCCGTTAACATTGTACTGATTATAATTTCATGCCTCCAAGAACTCGAGCTCAATCTAGGGCTAACTCCAAAGAAAATACTTTCTTCACTATAGCTTAATCATTTGCTACATTTTCCGAATCTATTTCTGCTATCAGTCAACCAAATTGCTGTAATTGCGGTTCCGGTCCGGCCACTGTTGCTACTACGTCGACCCTTCCTGAAGCTATGGAGAAAGATCAACAATTCGAGTATAGTACATTATACACAGGTGATGGACAACTTGTTCAAGTTTTGACTGGACAACCCCCCCGTGGTCGCCCTGACTCGGGGCCAATCTATTACTCGACAAGAATCCCCCATCCTTCAGGTGATAGCACGTCATACTGGTAAACAACCCCAACACCACGCTATTTCTAATTCTCCTCGTGACCCACCTCCTCACTCTGATTTGGACGCTGGTGATCATGATGATCAAGACCCTCCGGTTGACCCCGCCGACTCAGGCGTCAACAATCCTGAAAACCAAGACCTGGATGATAACTCCGGCGATTTACAGTGAGGTGGGTCGGGTGATCCCGGCAGTCCTGGTGGTCCTAGTGGACCCCATACTCCTATATCTCCTGACATCCCCAATGAGCAACGTGCTATGTTGGAACTCCTCTCAGGTTTTAAGGGTTCTATCAAAACCCTCGGTACCATTTTAACCACTCTTAACTGACCCTCTGACAGCTCTGAATCCAAGAGCAAGGTCAAGGAGCTGGAGGTATTTGACGGTTTGGACCCCTGAAAGCTCAAAACTTTCTTCGTCAATCTTGCCCTGGTCTTCAATGACTGACCAAAGTACTTCACCAATCAGTGAAAGGAAAACTACACTCTTTCCCACCTCAGTGGCTCAGCCAAGGAGTGGTTTGTTCCCGATATCCTGGATCTAGATCTCGATTCTCTGCCTGCCTGGACCTCTTCGTTCAAAGCTCTCGTAAAAGAGTTACAGGACAATTTCGGCGTTTATGATGCCCAAGGCGAGGCCGAAGATTCTCTTGGTAACCTGAAGATGAAGGAAACTGAAAACATCCGGAAATACAACATCCGGTTCAACACTCTGGCTGCCAGTACCAACTGGGATTCTGTTGCCCTGAAATGGGCTTATGGATGAGGTTTGGCAGAACACATCAAGGACGAAACGGCGCATCTGCCCAAGCCGGCGATGCTCGCCGAATATCATCAAGAGGTTCTTTGTATTGACAACCATTACTGGAAGCACGAAGAAACCAAGAAGCATGAGGCTGGTAAGCCTTTCATTGCTTGGAATCCAAAGAAGGGTTCCACGGACTTTGAAGCTGGTTCTACTAACCAGCAGAACAACTCTCAACCATCAGGCTCCTCGGCGCCGTTTACGCCGAAGCCCAAACCTTTCTCTGGAGGTAAACCAAACAACACTGGTAAGCCTCAAAACTCTTCGAATTCCGGCCAATCCGGCAGTCAACGCCCCGCCTTCAACCATCTGGGTGCCGATGGGAAAGTCCTTCCCTCCGAGAGGGATCGAAGGATGACGAACAACCTTTGTCTCTTCTGCAGTGGTAAGCATCAGATTGCTGACTGCAACAAGCGAAAGGCTCGGGAATCGAAGGGCCACGCTGCCGAGGTTGAAGAAACCCCCGACACAACTTCTATAGTTGTTGAAGAGGAATCGGAAAACTAATGCGCAGCTCTTGTTCCCCGGTACAAAACGGGAGCTGTGTTGATCAGGTTCGTACCTCACCTGGGGAGTTATATCTCAACGCATCCGCTCTTTTCTCTATTGAACGATCTCTTGTAATTTCATTAACTACTGAATTTTCACTTTCCGGTTCGGCCGCTAACGAGCTTGCCTCGTTTTTGTGCAAAAGAGAAAGGAAGGAATCTAATGGACACTCCAACCAACCAATCTAATACACAATATGCGAGTTCACTGCTATCAAATTTATTTAATAGCAAGGG